>CM057810.1:62840161-62977661 GCA_030067965.1 Latrodectus elegans | reverse complement strand
AAGTTTAAAGTTCACTTTATGAGAATTTGTTTAAGGAAAAATGACTAAAACACATTTATTTAGAAGATGTAAGCGAATGAGCAGGTAAAAGTAAATTTAACCCAATAAATTTGAGATCTTCAAAAAGTTAGGGTAAACCTCTTCAACCATAAAATTTAATTTAGAAAGAATTTGAAGTATTTATTATATTACACTAAACTTTTATAAAGTTGAAACTATGATTTATTTATCTCTAGGAAATAAAATTATTTGTGCTTAAATTTTAACCTCCAGTTATTAAATAAATTTCTATAACTTCTTGTATGTTATGAAAAAAAGCTTTGAAAATTGAATTCAAAAGAAATAAAAATAATTTAAAACTGATGAGTTTCTTTTTTTTTATCAAATAGAAACTAGAACAAAAAAGTGTAAATAAGAAACATAAATATGTTGCCTTTCAGATTAATAGATGCTTTACAAACACCATGCTTTTATAAAGTATCTGTATTGTTTAGCTATTTTAGAATAAATGCTTTTCTCACTGTTTAATTAATGATTAGTTTTCGCCTGAAGAAAGATACGTTTTTCTACGAATTTAAATTAACTGATGGGTTACAGTTACGGCTTGCTTGTCTTACAGATATCCTGTGAGCGGAAGATTTCATTTAAATAATGAGTTGAGGGATACAGAGCTTCTCACACGATAATTCTCTCCTGAGGATGTAAGAAAACGGTTTCTTTACAATTTGATTTTCTTGTGGTTTTCTTTAACAAAGACTATTTTTTTTACAACAGCTTTTTTTATTAAAACTTAAATGCCAGATTTCTATTCTTTAATTAAAAGGAATGGAATGGGAATCTCTAGAAAGATGTGATTCACTAATGATCAAACTTGCATTAAATTTTTGTTTTGATGTATTTTTTTTATTCTGCAAGTTAATGAACTTATTATGTGCTTGAATAGCAATTAAAATTATAATATATTTGGCATTAAAATTATATAAAATTAAATAATTGAATGAATAAAATTGTATAAATTTAATATTATATAAAATTAAAAATAAATTTTATTTAGTAGAGTAATATTTATAGTAACATTCGGTGGAGAGTATAACTTGTTATGTTCTTTTCCATAAAAATATCAGTTTACATTGACATTATTGAGTTTAAAAAATTACAGACATTTGTGGGGATATAATACGTAAAATAAGATTAAGATTTACAATAATATAATACATTGAGGCGAAATTTACACGGTGTGTGATCATGTAAAATAATAGAAAATGATATATAAAAGGCAGTTTGACTCAAAATGAAATTTATAACTGATTTTATTGGAAAATAATAAATATATAATAAAAAGAAGCACATATTTCTTTTAATATGGAAAAAGTACATTTCAAAATACTAAATTTTATAAATAATATAAAATGATTATTCACACTGAAATAATTCTGACTAATGCTTTGGAGGGAGACACTATTTATCCAGTAAATCTAAAGCTATGTTATGATTAATTTTTAATTCAATTTCTCATTGTATTATCTCTAAGTATATTCAATGGCAAAATTCTCATGCCAAAATATTTTAATTTTCACATGTTATAAATTTTTTAATGTGTATTTAGATTTTATCTGTGTTAAAATTTTAGAATCATGCAATTCTAGAGTTCATCAAAATTGCTGTTATCAGTGTTGATCAGTGTTATGTATTATTCTCCATTGTCTACTAACTTTCCATTGCAAGCTTAATCATCAGAGGATCTTTATCATTAAGTGTTACTGATTAATGAATCAATATAAACAACATTTTTGTCAGATTAATGTATTTTTATATAAAAATTTTCAATTAGTAAGAAATCGTTCATAACTTATTTTATAATGCCACATAATTATTATATTTTTCTCTCTCTTAATTCAATATTTTTACCATTTTTGCAATATCATTATTTTTTAGGATTTATGGGCTCTAATTTATGATGCCCGTTCACCAATCAAGGAAAAAATCGTATTTCCTTTTGAGTACTATTTCATGTATTATTGACTTCACAGAAAATTTGTTTATAATAGGTGTTTTACAAAAATTTAAATTTATTATCAAAGTGTATAAAATAATTGAAAAGAGAAATGATAATAATGCACTCATGTCCATAAATTATGAATAATTCAGAATCACACAGAAATTAAGCTGTAAAATAAAAATTTCACATGTGAGTGTTATCACACACATCTTGAAGAGTGATATACAAATTCATCATCACACACATCTTGAAGAGTGATATACAAATTATAAGAACCCACCAGATGGCATCGATAGTACGTCACAATGACGAGAGTGTCAGAGAGAATTATTTAAGGAATGGTTGTGCAAAGAAGTACAATTGTTCACAAGCACTTTAAAAGCCTTTCAGTGCAAAAATCGCAAAGTTATGGCAGAAAGGAAGAATTTGGATGATCGTGGTAGAATTAGCGGCCGTCTGGAATGTGAACGTACACAGCTGAAAGTTTCCGAGGAACTTGGAATCACCCATAGTGCCATCTCCAGGCTTTGGTAACGGTAATGTGAGTAGACGTTACAGCACTGGTCACTCTGGAGTCACAACGCCAAATGAGGACCAATATTTGGCAGTTACTGACAAAAGAAACAGACGGAGCACAGAACCCGACCTGTCTCTTCAGCTCTTTTCAGCTACCGGTACGACAGTTTAAAGGTAGACCGTGTACAGACGCTTAGGGCACATTGGTCTATATGGTCGAAGGCCTGTCAGATGTAAGATTCCAAAGATGACACCGACCCACCCGAAGGTATACGGTGGAAGTGGAGCAATTGCGATAGTAATCCAGTACAATGGGAAGCGGATTCAAAGGTACAGAAAAGTCAAAGGTTCAAAGGACAAAAGGGATACTCAAGGAGTGGCGGGAGACCAATCCACTCCAAGAGATTCGAAGTTAAACAGGAGGAGGAGTGCTGTAAGCGCTCCATTGAGCTCTCTCTGACTGGAAGATGGTGGCCAACTTGGCCTTTATTAAACAAACAGAAATACAATTTATGGAAAAAATATCTTGGTTAAAAATATACAAATGAGTACAAATGATAGAGACAAAAGGTCAAATACAATAAATATTTACAGCAGATACCAAGTGAGATACCTATTTACAGAGTTAGGACGTTTTTTGGATCCGATGCAAAGTCTATTTTCCTACTGATTTATTTTAATAACGATTGTAAATATATCCTTTTAACATTATTTATACAAATTTTCATTGTAAAAAAAGAAACATACACAAAATTTTATGCAATTTTTAAAAATAAAAGCGAGGCATCACACTTTCACAAACCATTATAAAATTTGTAATTTGCCAACCATTACTTCCGCTATTGTAAAATCTTATTGTTGAAAGAAATGTGAATCAATTGTTTTTTTCTTATATCATATATTTAGATATATAATTATATATGTGTATATATATATATATATATATATATACATAGGGCCGTAGAAGCCTAATGGTTAGGGTATCGGTATTCCATCCGGAAGGGTGGGGTTCGATTCCCAATGCAGCCAAAGACTCACCGAGTACATGCGATATACGTGCTCGTAAAATCTGTGGAATCGTAAGTCCTGTGGTCGGTCGTTGAGCAGTTACTATGGGTGCAATGGTCTGGAAAAATTTACTCCCCCTTCAGATCAATGCCAAAATTGAGTATATATATATATATATATATTATATATATATATCATTAGTAACAACACACACACACATATATATATAATGACATACTAATAACAATATATATATGTATATATCGATATATAATCTTTAAGCTTCATTCCCCAACAAGCAATTGAGTAAAAATGTTAAAGTGGCTAGTAATTTGACGTGACTCTTTCTTTATTGTTGTAATATTATTAACAGTAATTATGTAGTAAGCACACATAAGATTTTCTACTTAATATTTTAAACATTACATTTTAAACTTTAATAAGATTTTTATGTGAACTTAGTTGCTTAATGCCCATTTTATCAGGATAAATCTAATCCCAAGAAAAAACTTTCCCAAGAGTTATTTAGAGCTTTATCATTTCAGTCATGATACTTTAAAATCATTTTTATTTCCTTTAACGGAATGTGGAATGAGAATATCTAAGTCACTGGAGATAATTATATTTTTAATATTGAAATCTCGAAGCCTTGGTAGATCTTGAGAATTACGGGCCAACTACTCTCACGAGCTATTAATTACTAATGTCGTAAGCCTAAAGCGTTAGACCTTTGAATGTAGAATTATTTACTCGAAGAAAATCGCTGTATATAATCTCTTCAAAATGTGCTTATTCTTGTTCAAATAGGACATATTTCTTTCTGATCAATTTTCCCAATTTAAAAGAATTTGTCAGGAAATCTTTTAAGTGGTAATTAAATTTGTTATGTTTTAATAAGAATCGTTCTCATTTGTAATGTTTTAATATAAAAGAATAATTCTTCTTATACTATAACTATCTCTCCGTGGAATGTTATGTCATCTATTGCTAATTATATCCAATACTTAATTAACAGAGTTTTTATTTAAAAAGTTAGGTGACCAATCATGTTCTTAAGTGCAATGGAAATAAGTAATCGCTATTATCTAGAAAAAGTAATTTGATCTATTTAGTCAGATAATCTAGATATCATTATTAATTGTTGATGTATAATAATTTAATATCATTTGTGAGTGCCTGCACTTTTACTATATTTCAATAATTAAATTTACTTGCGCACAACTAATACCGTTGTAAATCGGATATTGTTTTTAATGCATTTATAAAAAAATTCATTTTGAGTTCTTTATAAATGCTCAATAGAATTTTTTTAAAAAAAAATTAAAGTAGTTTTTTGTAGATATAGATCATAAGCATTCGTCATTTATTAATTACAATTATTTAAAATTGTCGTTGGTAGTGCAGATTTTATGAATATTTAAATAATTTATTTTACTGAAATTAGACTTCTTACATCATCTTATTTACACCATAGTTTCGTTTCGTGAAACTTTACACAACCATTTTCAGTTTTATTTGAGGTTTGCAATTCACATAAGCTATGAGATGCACGACATTTTTGTATTGTAATATTTTTGTTGTAAATTTTATAAATTCTTTTTTTTCCAAAGCCAATTGACAACGCTTATAGTTATTACGTAGTAGATTTTTTTTAGAACCATTGCTGGTATTCTTGTACTTTTTTTCAGTAGTTACAGATAGATTGAAAAAGACTCGCAGCTTGAGTTAGTGATACTGTAAGCACCCATAATTTCGATATAAACTATTTCATCTGTATCCCTGAAACAGTTCCTACTTTACTTCTTGAATAGCTGCAATCTTATTTCTCTATGATTCAAGTGCTATCTTAAATATTGCTTTTACAATGACAACTTAGGAAAAGTTCAGTAGTAAATACTTTATACAGTTGGAAATATAAGGTATCACAAATACATTTAACAACGAGGCATTTGTTTTGTTAAGTTTGATTTTATTTTATTTTTGACATTGCGTATAAAAGGCTGTCTTTGCATAAACATATTTGTCTGTAAACTAGCCTAGAACTGGGCTTTAGCAGTTAAGTTGAAGCTGCCAGTGTGAGTTTTCGTACTTAGAAGCAAGAATCAATAAAAAACCTCAATAATTGAACTCTTAGCAAAGAAATATTATTTCACTTGGAGGACATAGGGATCACGATCTATTTAACATGCCACAGTCACTTTTGGGGAAAACAATGGATTCATTTGATCAGATTCCAACTACATACATTCCAATAATATCTAACTAACCAGACCACCATGGGTCTACACAAATGACAGTTAAAAATGACATTAAATTTTTAAATAAAGTAATAGCTCAGAATGACCATAAAATATAACTTTTTTGTTAACTTTTCGTTTACTTTTCTATCCAATCAACTGAAAAGGCAGTTGCCAAATAAACATATCATGTCACATTTCATCTGGTGTTACTCAATTACCAGTCATTTCTATTTTAAGACGTGATTAAGAAATCATACGCTTTACTAATGAACATTCAGAATCGACACAAATTTATTATTACCTGGGAGCGAAGTAATCTCAGCCAATAATGAATTTATATAATAAAAAATCAGGAGTGTGTATTAAAATGTCTACCAAGACATTTTGGGATAAACGAAGATGCTAATTTTTGTAATCTACACTACTGGCCATTAAAATTGCTTCACCAGGAAGAAATGCAGATAACAAAATGATATTTATTGGACAAATATATTATACTAAAAATAACAAGTGATTAAATTTTCAAAAATTTTGGCTGGCTAGATCCTGAGAAATCAGTTCCCAGAACAACCACCTCTGGCAGTAATAATAGCAGTTATACGCCTGGGCATTGAGTCAAACAGAGATTGGATTGCATGTACAGGTACAGATCCCCATGCAGCTTCAAAACGATGCTACAGTTCATCAACCGTAGTGACTGGCGTTTGGTGACGAGCCAGTCGCTCGGCAGCCATTGACCAGACGTTTTCTATTGGTGAAAGATCTGGAGAACGTGCTGGCCAGGGCAACAGCTGAACATGTTCCGTATCAAGGAAGGTCCGTACAATACTAGCAACATGCGGTCGGGCATTATCCTGCTGAAAAGTAGGGTTTCGCAGGGCACGAATAAAGGGTAGAGCCACGGGTCGTAACACACCAGAAATGTAACGTGCACTGTTCAAAGCACCGTCAATGCGAACAAGAGGTGACCGAGACGTGTATCCAATGGCACCCCATACCATCACGCCAGGTGATTGGCCAGTATGACAATGACGAATGCACGCTGCCAGTGTGCGTTCACCACGATGCCGCCAAACACGGATGCGACCATCATGATGCTGAACACAGAATCTGGATTCATCTGAAAAGATGACGTCTCGCCATTCATGCGCCCAGGTTCGTCGTTGATCACACCATTGAAGGCGCTTTTGTCTATGACGCAACGTCAACGGAAGCCGCAGGTATGGTCTCCGAGCTGAGAGTCCATGCTGCTGCAAACGTCGTCGAACTATTCGTGCAGACACTTGTTGTCTTCGAAACGACCCCGTTTCTTGACTCACGGCTCGTGACGTGGTTGCACGATCCATTACGGCCATGCGAATAATATGCCTGTCTTCTCGGCTGCTAGTGATAGGTGGCCGTTGAGATCCCGCATGGCGTTCCGTATTACCGTTTTGAACCCATCGATTCCATATTCTGCTAACAGTCAGTGATCTCGACCGACGCGAGCAGCAATACTGCGATAAGATAAACCGCAATCCCTGTATGCTACAATTCGACCTTTATCAAAGTCAGAAACGTGCTGGTACGTATTTCTCCTTCTTACACGAGGCATCACAATGACTTTTCACCAGGCAACAACGTTCCAATGCAATTTGTGTATGAGGAACCGGCTGAACAATTTCCTCATTTAAACACAATGTAGGTGTCGTTACTGGCGCCTGCTTTGTCTGAATGCGCTGAAAAGCTAATTATTTGCATATGACAGCACCTTCTTCCTTTTGTATAAATTTCACGTCTGTAACATGTCACCTTCTTGGTGTAGCAATTTTAATGGCCAGTAGTGTTTATACATAAACATTTCTTTTAAAGCCCCTGATCGTTATTGAAGATAATCACGAGGCAAATAAAAATATATAAAAGTAAAGCTCGTGAACTAGAGAAGTTTCACCACTCTGTAAATAGATGATATTTTTATTGTTTTTGTTATTTTAAATAATTTTTGTCTTGCACTTTTTCACAACCCGATTTTATGATTACAAGATTTACTTATGCAGAAAAAAGTTAGAAAAATATTTGAGTTTTTTTATATAATTGGTTTTTCTATAATTTAAATTTTTTTCCATCAATTTAATTATTTACTTTTAAGCAAAATTCTCTGTCATATATTATAGTATCATAATCCATTTTTAACAATATGCTAAGCTTAATTTTATTTAATTCATAGTTTTACTGCACAATGTCTTTAATGTGCAAATATAGTACAGCGCGCGCACACAAAATTATCCATTATTAGAATTTGCGCTATTAATCTTCATACATCATCATCGTTCTTCGTTTCGGTGCCTTTATCAATATGTTCTTCTGACCACCAAGGCCTGTTATTCAATTGCTGGAGAATGGATAACCTGAAAGTTTCCTATATTTTGGGAATTCATCGTAGTAGAAGATTCTAATGGTTAAATCTAGTAAAGAATGTTTTTCTTCAGAGGATGTCTGATCCCGAAAGCAGCCAAATAGTTGCCAACCAACTAAGCAATCAAGATATCGTCACACATTTTTTCTCGCTTTATCTTTGTTTACTCACGTCCTTTATTAATTTAAAAAATTGCAGACAGCTTAGTTTATTTAAGAATGTACAAAACATTAAATGAGATATTAGATCGTATATAAGATTCCCTAAAACATAACAAAAAGTTTTATATATATATATAGCTCTCTCTCTCTCTCTATATATATATATATATATATATACATACATATATACATATACATATATATATATACATATATGTGTGTGTATTACAAAATTAATTATTAAATTAAACTATTGTCAATTTTTCACAGTTAAATGAATGAATGAAAACTAGTTTTTTCAAATGTTTCTTGAGTTACTTTAATTTTTTAAAAAAATATTTAAAATAATACCTTATGTTCTTAACAAATATAATTTCATTTTATAAATTTTTTAACTAAACTAACTGTAGTTTTAGTTAGAAAAAACATATTCGATTACTTTTTATTATTCTTTAATTTTGAGCACAGCATTATTTCGTTTTCCTAAAACTATATGTTCTTAATATAGATATTAGCTTTCTAAGTCTTTTAGAAAATTATGATCTTTAAATGTGCGAGTGATTCAAAATTATCAGCGGAATGCATTAAAATTTTTTCGATTTTTGTATTTTGTTTTCTTTTTAAAATTAATAATTCCCTTATATTTTCTTTAATAACTTAATTGCTTTTTTATTCTTTATATTGGTTTTTAATTTGATTTTATAAATTCCTCTTATTTAGAAGACTGAAATTTTTTGTTAATTGAAGAAGATTTAAAAAAGTTGTTTTAAGGAAGGATTTTTCTGCTAATTTATTATAGTTTTTCTTTA
Source organism: Latrodectus elegans (assembly GCA_030067965.1). Classification (NCBI taxonomy): domain Eukaryota; kingdom Metazoa; phylum Arthropoda; class Arachnida; order Araneae; family Theridiidae; genus Latrodectus; species Latrodectus elegans. Next base: position 62,968,533 of record CM057810.1, on the reverse strand, counting down.
ATTTGGAATTTTTTTCGTTTGATATACTTCAATCTTAATATTTTGGAAGTACATTTAATTAAAAATTAATGTATTTTTGTTTTTTACCTGCCTATATAATTAACTTTTATGAAGTTATTTTTAAGTCAATAAAATGAAAACATTTATATGTAATATAGAATATTTCATATAAAAAAATCGAAATCATTTGAATTAATTTTATTTCTGCATAAATAGGCTATTAATATTTTATTTCTGTATATTATAAATGTAAGAAATATTATTTTCTTTGTTTATCAAAAAAAAGTCCACTCAAATTATTAAAGTTTTCATTAAAAATTACATTTTTATGGGAATGTTTTTATGCATTCGTGGTTCATAACTAGGTAATTATTATAGCAAAAATTTTTCATTCCATTAAATATCCGATGTTTTCGTGTCTGCATTCAAGGGTGGTTCCATTCCTTTAAGCTAACCTAGATGTCTTTGCAGAGTGCTTCAATAATTTTCCCTTTCCTATTTCTTCTCTTTTCGACCTATTTTTTTCTTCTTCTTTCTTAATGTGATTGTTTTTCTGTTAGTTGAGGAGACTTCCTGACATGAAATTGCTGTTCTGGTGATGTTAGCGTTTCTTGCAACCAAAATTAGCCGTAAGTTTGTCATGTGTGGAAAGATATGTCTATGAAAAAGATTATTATAGAAATTGAAGTACTTGATGACTATTAGATTAATTTGACTCTTTCTTCAGGTAAAGTAGAGTTGTTGTGGTTTTCAAGTTCGTCAGTCAGCTTCAGCCTACGTTTTCTTAATGAACGTACTGTCTAAAAGGTAGACGATACTTCAATGTGATGTACCGAAGTCTTATTGGGGCAAACTAATTTTGGTATGACTAATTTCATGCATTGGTTGAACTCAACCATGTGTAATGCTGTGAAGTTTGCAAAAGATTATTAGATTTCTGCATGCAATTTGCTATTAATTTTATTTTCAGAATTTTTGCAGAATATATATATGTATATATATATAAATTGATGTTTTGTTGGTAAAAATTTGTTTTGTTGATATATTTACCCAAAAGAGAGTAATTTTGCAAACATATCTCGATATTTTAATGCATAAAAAAATTAAAAGACATTTATTTTTAACTAACTGAAAATTGTTAAGAAAACTATATCTGATGATTGTAGAATTTTTTTTTATCAAATATGCTGAATTGTTTTGAATCTACAGTCTACAGATAGCATATTATAGTATTATTTGATTTTTAGCATTAGTAGAATAATGATCAGAAAAATTGGCAATATTTTTAAAATGAAGAAATTTCTACCAACATTAAAGTTTAATAATCACATATTTAAATAGAACCCAAAAATTTCTGAATAATTATAAACCCTCTCAGAATAATAAAGAATTCGAAAAGTTTATCTTTCTTTTGAATTCTCCAAATCTTATCTTCTTTATTCTTTCTTATTTTTTATTTCGTTGTAGTTCGCTTTTTGGAAATCAAGAGCTCTATTCTAACGCTTTTCCCTTCACACTTTCTTTAAAAGCATTGCGTCTTATCCAGTTTTATCTGGCTTCAGTCGCCTTTAATGAACACGACAGATCTTCAGTTAAGCCGGGATTCGAAATCACTACCTTCCTAAAAGGGAGAACGAGGTCTCCTTTTTTGACCACCAATTAGGCCTGCACATCCTCATGAAAATTTGTGTAAATGATATTCGGAATGATCTAGAATTTTGAATTAATGTACTAAACTAGTATTAAATAAAAATGAAAAACTCTCTGTATAAATATATATCTCATATTTTCATTTTTTAATTGTTATGTTAATTACATCGCTTTCTAAGGGGATATTTTTTCTTTAAATTATGTATTTCTTCATGTATAAGATTGACACATCTTCATAGAGATAAGTACATCATTTAGAAATGTTAGTAAAATTAATGTTAAATAAATGAAAGTGAGCATTTATTCACCTGCGCAATCCAACTCATAATGGAAGCTAAATACAATAGTAACATGAAATGTGTTTCAATGAATTGAAACACATTTCATGTTCAATTCAATTTAAATTACTCTTGAGAAATTTTCTTTAATAAAATCCTCTCACACATATTATTTATTTTAAAACACTGAAGTTTTCTAACTTTCTTTAATCAAAACAAATTATAGAGAATACTTGTGTAAGAAAAATTAATTTAAATTTATTAACTTATTAAGGAAAATATTATAGCTATAATTTTTATCATATTTCCTCTTAGTTAATTTAATTCTAACTATAATTTTTTCACATGAATAAATGAATGCTAACAAAAATACTTTTAAGTGAAATAAAGCTTATTTTCTCAATATTTATTAAAAATTTTTATAAGCGGTTTTGTGTTTTAGATTTTCATTTTTTGACTAAGTAAAAACTTAATATCTAGTTTTGAATTGTAAATATCTTTTTATGTGTATAATTTATAGTATTTATGTATCATTTCATATTATTTGGAATATTTTAGAGTATTCTAAATACAGTAAAAGACCATTTTTTACCATCATTTAAAACAAAAATGAAAGAGATTAGTTTTGGAAAAAGATTACATAAATTATACATTTTTAATCCATTTCCATACAAAATGCCTGAAAGAACTTATCACTCTTTTTCTGAATAAATTTGATGTCCGTGAAGAATGAAATTATAACCAAAGGGAAATAAAAATTCTGAATTCCTTACTTTCCGACAAAAGTTGGTTCTGTACCTCATTTACATACATAAAGTAAAGGCATTTTAATATATTTTGATTTATTTATAAGATATAACTCATGTAGGAATGTTTGACTACAGTATATTAATTAAATTTTTTTTGAATATATTCGCGATTATTTATTCGAATAAAATATATCTGTCCATGTTTGCTTAAATTTTTTAATTATAATTTATTTAAATGCTGCTATATCATATGCTATTTTTTTTCTAAAAATGACAAATTGCTTACTTTTATCAAATGTATATTGCACAAGATTGTGTAATATCTACAAAGTAATCAATATTTGTTTCATAGTAGGAAAAGTTTTATAAAAAACATAAGTTATAAACACAAGTTTTGAAAAAAATTAAGAACATGTTTTATTAAAAAAATTAACAGATTTCATATTTATTGCAATGGATTACGCACAGTTTGAATAATTTTAAAATTCATAACAGATAAACCTAAAATTTCACTTCATTCGTCAACATCATTTTATTTTAAAAATGCTGAAGGACAACTGACCGAAGTTAATCAAATTCAGAATTACACTAATTTGAACGATATCAAAGAATGTCCTGAATCTATGAAATTATCTACTTAATTAAACAAATGAAAATCAAATTAAATAAACCTCAGGGAATAGTTGATTTATAAACTTTATATTATTCCCGATACACACAGTCAATTTCCATAAAACTAATCATCACCTTATTTGATTTGTTTGATGATATTTATGGTTAAGTGACTTTTTCGGGTATGCATTTGTCAATATTTAACAATAAATTGTAGTATAAATGAACTGATGACAGAGTAGATAAAAAAACCTTCTGTCTTCTAAAAGTTTGACTAAACGAATATTTTTTTTGACAGCACAAAAAAATAGTAGTTAAAAAATGAGTTATATTTCCGTTAACTATTTAGGAATATAGGTAAAGTAAAAACATGAATAACTGTAGTCCTTTTAATTTAAGATTAGTAAAATTTAGGATCATTTCTACACTCCCTAATTTAAGCTCGTTTTGCTGATAATAAGTATATATATATATATATATATATATATATATATATATATATATAGAACGGCGTTCTGTTTATATATATATACAGCCGTTCTGTATACATACATACATACATACATACATATATATACATATATATATATATATATATATATATATATATATATATATATATATATATATATATATATATATATATATATATATATATATATATATATACAGAGCAGCATGAGACATGGACTGTTCAGCAAGTAATGTTTCACTTTACTGATCTTACGTAGAGTTACTGAGACATTTTAAGGTCATAATAACATTGACTAACTATAATTTTATAAAATTTGAGTTGATGTCTTAATATAAAAACTGAATTAATATTTCCAAAAAGTTATGATTGTAAGTGTTGTAACTGTAATCCTTCCAAAGTTGGTATATACGTTTTACAAAGACACTATAATCGAATTGAAATTTATATATGTAATGAGAACTTTAACTCCTCCTTCAGAGTAGAATAAGGAAAAATTTGTGTATGAGAAATGCAGAAAAGTTGAATTAATCAGAAGGTGAAGGGAAAACAGTTATTTTAATCACAAACCTAAATTGTTAGCTCTATATAAAATAGTCAGTAAAATTTTCTAAAGAATTTGTAATTTCACTAACTATGAAATGACTGAAACAATTCGAAACTATATAAGTGTACTGCAATATCATAGAAATATAATTAAAAATTACAGTATTAATAAATTTTTTCTCAATATTTTATTCTATAATACAAAATAAACTGCGAAATATAGGAAAATAATTAATTATTTCTTTCAAGTTTTATTTGTCGAAATTTAATTTTGCATTGACAAATTGAAACTAAAGTAATTCATCTTCTAGTAACGCGTATTTTTAATATAACGGAAGTTTTTGTATTATATGAATTGTTAATGAGTAACTAATTTTATGGTTACATTAGAAATTTTTGTAATACGAGTGTAAACGTAAAAAAAGTACCATATTCTAATACATTTCAATAACAATACGATATAATTTGATGGAAAAGCATTTGATTGCATATAAATCAAAATTTATTTTAATTTATAATGAAATTTTGATGTTTTTTAAGAAACAATATATAAGTATATTTAAATATGTTTAAATTCTGAATGTGTTAGCTTAAATAATATTAGATTCCTTAAGACTTATTTAAAATATATAATTAAAATGCTTTGAAAATTTTTTGTATGATATTTTTCTTTTTAAAGAAATATATTATGATATATATTACACACCATATGGCCTCTTTCTACTTTATTTGTATCATTTACTCACAATGTTTTAGAAAACTGTTGACGAAATTGTCTTCTAACATGAATATCCTGAAACATATAAATGTCATATTGGCGTTCTTGCTTGGTTTTTAGTCCAATGAATTTAGTGAACAAACAATACTCCAACTCTTTCTAAAGATGATCTTTGGAGTTCAATCCAGGTTTTGACCAAGTAAGCATTTCCATCAGATTATTCTCAAACCATGACGTAATAACGTGTGATTTAGGAGCTGTAGCATTTTCATATGTGTACAAAGAACATGTTTTAAATGGTAGCTATTATGTTGATATTTGTTTTAAATAGTAGACATTATCTTTAATCTCTAAAATGTCTTTGCCTGTATAATAATTCATTAACCAATCAATTAATATAAATGGGCTGTCTCAAAAGTAAGAGAAGCAGCCACAAATTATGACATTACAACCAATAAATTTCACGGTTAACACAATATACTTCGGTAAATACCATTCTTCAGGTCCATACACACCACTCCCAGTTACGCACATCGTGATTTCTACAATTCTGGAATTAAATTAGAATAGTTTTACTTCATCGTAAGCACCTCCGGGCATCGATACATGTTTAATGCTTACTGGTAGCAGCTTGGAGAAGGGTAAAAAAAAAAAAAAAAAAAAAGAAAAACTGTGCAAAATGCATCTCTTTTGAATTTTTATTAGTCTTTTAGCTTTCAATAAACATCATTTTTTATTTTTTTGTGAGTAAAAAGCTTAATTTCTGAAAGGCCTTCGAGTATTTTACTTTGGAATACGAGTACACTTAGGACATTTAGTTAATGATGTCCTAAATAAATAAAGGAATATTAGATTATACTGTTTGTAGAATACTAATAAAAGATATGAAGGAAATGTAATTTTGGAATAAAAGACGCAATTATAAAAGTTAGTTTTTTTGAGAAGAAATTAAACGACATTTATGATTAAGTTGAGCAAGATTATTTGCTGCAAATAAGGATTCACATAAATATCACGCTAGATAACTCCACTCATTAAGTACTCTTGGTTATAATTAGTTATGAAAAATTGATACAGAATGTAGTTCCCTTACATTTAATGCAAGAAAAGTGTAATATAATCCACAATTATACAATTGCACAATAAGTTTAGGTGTGATATGATAATTAATAACATTTTTTCGTTGTTTTAAACCTTTTTTTTCGCCACGAAAAAAAGATTTTTTATTTCTCACTTTGTATTTGATTGTGTTATATCATTGCAGAAATAAACCCAAAAACTATTTATAATTCATTTCAAATTAAAGATAATGACAGTTACACTTTTGCTGTTTCATTTATTACGCAACAACACAGTATAAAAGAATTTTTTTAAGCAAATGTTGTGCGATACAATCAAATCAAGCATATTTTTCAGGAGTGAAATATTTAAATGTTCCATTTATGCAAAAATTATTTCTAAAATGTGGGGAAAATAAATAATTAGCAAATTTTCTAACACTTAACAAATTATTTATTGAAGTATGAATTAAGTGGGATACTTACACTTTGTCGAATACATTTTAGACAAAAAGTTGCATTCACAGGAATGTTTTTTCGAACAATCACTGATTAGTTATGGAAGAATGGTATTCACAAATATTTTAATTCCAAGTGTGTAAGGTTAGTTTAAAATCAATATAGTACATAAAATATATTTATATGCTCCTAAATCTATATAAAAGCAAAAAAGAAAAAATCAAATAAAATTTCGAAATTAGTCATATATAAGAGGAAAAATAATTTGGATTATAATCATATTATATATTTTTTCACAAGTGATTAATTTTGTCTACTCAAAGGATTAATTTCTCAATATATCTTTAGTTTAATCTCATCTTTAAAAAAATTAGTTTTCATGTTTAAAAAGGATTATTTTTTTGTTAAGTGGTTTTAATTCATTTTAGCTGGGAAACTATTATATTAATGCTAAAAAATGTGTATCAATTTATGTCTTCTATTTTTTATAAAGTAGTTAAGACATTTTTTTAAAAAATAAATGTGATTCACGCTTAATGCATTACAGTTTCATTGAATTATATTTTTCGCAAATTTTTACAAATTTTAAACAATAACTAATAATAAAAACGAAAAAATATCAAATATGAAAATGAAAAAAAAGATAATGCAATGTAATAAAAATTTAAAGAAAAATTTAAACCTATACCATCCACAGCTCTTTCAGAAAATATATACGTAATTTTAGGAGATAAGTCTATTACTTATAGACATGTCTCATAAGATGTAAATTTTCCACAAAATTATTTTTAAAAAATCAATAGTTTAATTGATTGAGTTATTCACTGAAATTTCCTAATTTTATATTTTTGTTAATTCTGCAATAGTGTGTGTGTGTGTTTGCTAGATATGTTTTCAGTTTTTTTTTATATCTCCTTGTTATTGATTTTTTATAATAATTTTTTTCATAAAAAAAAAGGAAATAGTAATTAATCATATGGTAAATACAACAATTTATTTTAGATTGAATTTACCGATTTATCCATTACGAGAAGAAAATTAATCTAGTTGTCTGAAATTTTTTACTTAATTACTGAAAATTATATCGGAAAACTCTTGTGTTTATAAAATGCTTAGACTCAAGAGAGTAGCTTATTGATATTCTTCTAGAAGATAATGCATACTTGAAATGATTTCTGATAAATAAACTGGTATTTAATGTTACATATAATGTTATGAAATGATACAATAATACATTAAATTACTATTTGAATATATTAATTTAATGTATTATTGTAGCATTTGTTTCTATTTGAAAGTTTGAACTTTCAGATAGAAACAAAATTTATTTTATGAAAGTTTTCATAAGGTCCTTAACTATGTTGTTACGTATGATACTTGGCTATGTGAATTTAAGTCAATAGGGAGTGTCTTTAATTTTAATCAGAGCTCCACGAAGGTGAAAGTACGCGTCTTTGCTCTTTTTTTAAATTATTCGATAGATGGCGTAACCAGAAGATTTTCTCCCTCAATTTTGACATTGATCTGAAAAGGGAGGAAATTTTCTCAAGACCATTTTCACCCATGATAACTGCTCAATGATTGACCACAGGACTTTTGATTCCACTGATTTAAGGAGCTCGTTTATCGCATGTACTCGGTGGGTCTATGGTGGCATTGGGAATCGAACCCCTCCTTTACGGATGAAAGACCGATACCCTAACCACTATGCTACCACTATTCATATCCTTTAGAATTATTTTAAAGTTTCATAATCCTTGAAAAAACCAAAATTATTTAGAATCCAAAATATCTCGAATTTCGGGTTCGGTTAGATAAAATTAACAATTACAAAATAAAAATCTAGAATGCCAACTTTTTAAAAGTAGCAGAAAATAAAAAGTAAAATTATGCATTCGAAAGATAACAAAAAATAAGTGTTTTTACTGTAATGAAGAGATGGAATAGTTTACGAGAGAAATGAGGAAAAATTCCTAATCATATCCTTATATTCCTTTTAAGGCAAGAATAATTTTGGTGATTATGCTAGGTTATTAACCGCGACATCACTTGAAGTCTTATAGCAGATCTTAAAACACGCGAAAGAAATCCATGAAACTTTTGTGGAGCTTAAAGTTTCTGCAGTAACTAAACTGATAATTACTGTTTTAAAAGTGAAAAAAATGTATTTGATTACTGAATACCACTATGAAAAACTTGATCATTTCATATTCGTTCAATATCCGGATTGGTGCTTAGAAAACATTTTTTAATATTTTTGTAGTTTGTTTATTTTATCATGAAACAAGACATATATTTTTGTTTAGTGCCTTAAGCTTAATGTTTTTAAATATCTCATGATATATAAAGATGAAAATGAGGATTTATATTGCCCTTAAAATTAACTAATTTAAATTCACAGTATAAAAATAAACAGATTTATATCTAAAGCAACTTGTATTAAAATAATTCAATATTAGTATTTGTGGAAATAATTCAAACTTAAACATTTTCATCATACCTAAATTATTAATTAATGAAAGATTGAATTTCTAATTGTTTGTGATTTAAACTTGTGATAATGAAAAATAGTAAATACTTACGAATAAAATACAGATTTGGTATAAGCAAACGTTTTTCAGTATTTCATTGTAAAATGCATTGATTAATTTTCAAAAATGTTTTGATGTAAAATATTCAAATTGGTTTAATATTGCAGTTTCTTACTTCTTTATATCTTTTTAAAAATTTAATTTTCTAAATAGAAATATAATATGAAATTGCCTAAACAGAAACAAAAGTCAGTAAATATTGTCAACATACGCAAGCATTTAGTCAATTAAAAATATGAGCTTAGTTATGGTTTTTAATCCAAGATTATTTTATATCTTAGATTGTAATGAATATCTTAGATTGTAATTTAATATGAAATATTTTACTTATTCATAAAGTTTTCCTAGTTATTTTTAAACTTATTTGGCCTTTCTTTTAACAGCTGTATGATTTTGTGTAGTATTAAAAATAATTATGGTATCTCGTTTTTAAAGTGAAGGAAAAATTTTTCAGAATATATGATAAACTAGTAAACTAAAACAAAACTGTAAAAGAAACATCTCACGGATCAATAATTCTTATCAGATAACCTAATATAAATTCTTATCAGATAACCTAAAAAGAAAATTAGGCTGTTAAAATGGATTTTTTAAGAGATTAGCTTAGAAATGAAAGTAAACAGTTCAAATATTTATTCCTTCATTTCCCATGTAGTTCATATGGAATGAAACCATAAAACTAGGATAAATATTACAAGTTTTTTGAATAAATTTAAAATCCTTTAGGTGCCTTCAAAGACATTTTCAATTCAAAATGTTTCCTAGTTTGTGTAAATCGAATATAAGGTTGTTAAAAATATATCACATACCTCAAATACCAAAAAAGAATTAGAGATATGGAATAAAATTCGGAAAATAGAGAATAATATATTTAAAATCCCTTAAATCAGTATTCACATATTTAATAGGAATTATATCGTTGAATTCATTTCTTTTAAAAAAGTTATCCATATAAAGCAGGATACACCTTTAATAATGCACCAGAGCCCAAATTTCTGTCGCTAGATGGCACTGTACATGAAGAAATCGTACATAGTTTCATTATAAAGTTCATTAAAAATGAGAAGCAAACAAACTTTTCTATCGAATATATATCTAAAGTTTGATGGTACAATCAATCGCTTATCCTACATTTTATTGGATTGATTTTTTATATTTTCTCCGATTAATTTAAGTGCAATGATCATATCCTTGAAACTGTGCACAAATGTTTTCTCCATGACAAAATTCTTCAGAGAAGATTATTTTTTCATCAAGAAACATTCATATTTAATATTTCTCCAACTTTTTATTTACTTATATTCTTAAAAAAGAGTATGAGGTACATTAGACGTGTCAATATCACATAAAAATTTATTCTACAAATTGATATTTTTTCAGTTTTAAAATTTTAATTCAAATATTATAATTTGAAAATTGAAGATGTATTTGATGTGAATTCGATTTGAAAATGTTTTCATTTAAAATAACACAAAAATTTAAAAGCGAATTTATGAAACAATAAACATAGTCCCAAAATATTTTTATGTTAAAAGTCATACGATAAATAAAAAATTGATTGATAAGAAACTGAAAAGATAGGGTACGCCTATTTTACTTTGCTATATTTCTAATTTTGTATATCTCATTATTGATAATATAATTTCGTCCTTAAATATGGAAAAAGCAAAAACATTTAAATTCTCTGAAACAGAAATTTTAAAATTTCTAATTTTTAAATATTTCTAAGTCTTTATAGTCTTGTCATTAAATATAGGAATAGCAAAAATTTCAGCTTTTGTTTTTTATACTTTTAAAGTCAAATATTTTTTCTGAATATTATTTGTCACTAATTATTTTTTAAAATGTTTGTATTTATGTAAATCAGGTAAAGTATTTTATCAATTCAAAACTTTTAAATTTATGTTATTTAACATGAATTTGTATTACATTTTACTGAAAAAAAGGAAAATATAACAGCAAGTATTTGTATTACATAGAATTTTGGTGTTTGAAGTGGTGAACGAAATGCGTATTTTATTCAAATGTCTCAACATTAGGGATATATTTGTTAAATTTTTTGTGTGTGATCCTTACTTTAGTAACATCATTTTTAGGAGATAAAAATAATATTGAAATAAAGTAAATATACTCTCTCTCTGATATATTAAGACGCATAGTTAATTAATACATAGTGTATTAACAATGCAAACAAAAGCTCCATTTTATGAGTCATTAAAATGAAATATATTGAACTATTTAAATTGTTTTCATGCAAAGTGCATATTGAATTCCCTTTGTCAGAGATTAAATAATACTTAAGATTTTAATAAAAAAACGTCTTGTTAATCTAAAATACACTTATTCTGGCATTTAAGGCATAAAAATTTCTATTATGAAGTTTTTATGAGGAATACATATTATGAGATTTATCATTAATTTTTTATTCAGTAAAGTAATTTCATAAACTGCTCTTCCGCAATATCCAATAACTTATAAGATCATCAGAATAAGTGATGTTCCAATGAAACAAAGAATAATTTTTTCGAAATATTTGACTTCATATATGAGACGAAACATTTCTTATAAAATTACTTATTAAAATTTCTTATGTTAAAACAATAATAAAGATAAGTTAAAATTTTAGATATACTGATTAATATTACGCATAATTTTTTTATAAATAAAAAAATTTAATTTTCAGCATTTTTAAGTTTGATATCATAAACGTATTATCAAGAATACTTATTGGTATTAATTTTGTATGCGATATATATTGGAATATAAGAAAGTCTATTTTTGGAGAGAAAGAAAAAGCAGATCATTTTATAAGAACAGGTCATTTCAGAAGAATATTCTTTCCCATTATTTTACTTTTATTAATGAATTCAAAAAACATTCAATTTCAAATTAATAATTCAAAAATTGTTCAATTTATTTATAATTTTCAAAAGACATAATATGTGTAAAATATCACTTAAGGAGCAGTGGGCAAAACGTTTTATGAAAATACATCTTGATATGTTGTATTATTTCTAAATTAAAAATTTAGTCTGTATTATAATTTATATCATTTATTTGAATTGTATTTTATAAAAATGACATTTTTTTTAAGTATAGGGATAACGAAGTCAAATATAAATATTTATTCAAAAAAGATATTCTTAGTAAAAATATTTTGTAAAAGCACAAAATATTTTAATAATTTTTGAAATTTTAAGTATTAAAGAAGGGCAATAATTGGTAAATATTTATACAGGTAAACAAGAAGTAAATTATTATATGGTAGTTACAGCTTACAATGAAGTGAATTTTTGCTAATATTCAGTCAGAATAAGAATTCAGCAATTGGTTAAAATTCATTTAATGAGAGGTTAGAAAAATCTATTGCTCAATGAATTAGATTTTAGGAGCAATAATTCAAGAAAAAATTCATATAAAAAGAAAGGTTTATGAGTTTTACCTCCATGAATCAAAGATTTGTATTAATTGAATTATTCCAGTTTAAATTATAATGTGAAATTTGTTGATATATATCATTAACATTAATGAATTTCGATTTGTAAGTGAGAACTATTAATTTTAATCTCAGAAAATGCTTTCTATTAGATTTTAAACTGAGTAATATTTTTTACTTTTAATGCAGTGGCAAATAATGCATAAATACATTTTCACAATGGACTCGAATGTAACATTTTTATCAACAATGTAAAATTAATGTGATTACAACCTCACAAATTAAACTTAAATAAAATATCTAAAAAGTCTATTTAACGTTAGCATTTTTTTACATATCACATTTTTATGAACTATTTATAAATCCAAGTATTCTGATTTAAGATGAGTTTTATTAACACTTAAAGTTGAACAGAGTAAATTTAAAGGCCTTATATAATAAATTATATAAGCATTACTACTGTAGATTGGAGAAAATAATTGATATTCAATACTTTTACATTATTCTACATCGAGCATCTTAGAATTTAAGAAGAAATCTTGGATACTTTAACTTTTCTTTAAAATTTAATGAAAGTTTTACAGTTAATGAGTTGAAAGGACTCTGTGTTGAATGAATGCAGACAGCAGATTTTGTAAGGAATTGCGCTCGTTTTAAGTTCTAATGAATTAATTTTGTGTTATCGTTGTATGATGCCCATTCAAGAGGAAGTCCTATCCCATTTTGCTGAAGCACTTTCGAGTAAAGAAAGTAGATAAGGGTGTTGTTATCATTTGCTAAAGTGTGGCAGTTGCTAGTCTTCTCGTTGCGATAATGAGCTTGATAATTACATTGTAAAGCATTGTAATTCCAACATTATTTTATAATTTTCTTTTGAGTTTGAAAAATGAATCTTTTAACACGCGATTGTTTAAACGAATTGCGATTCAAGTAAATGTCATTAAAATTTCAGTTTCATTGCAGTTACTTGAATACTTACTTCAATTAAGATTTTGATTATGACTGAAAAATCCTTGCGAAATTTATTTTAAATTTAATTTAACAGAATTTGCTATTTAATCTTTATTTAAAGTTTCAGATATGGTGTTCTTAATTTAGATAGCTTTATGCTAACACATATAAATAATGTGATTTCACTTTTGCATAAATCCTAAACAGAAAAGTTTGATAAATAAATAAAAATGCTAATTAGAATTTATATAGTTCTCTTTTAGAAAATGTAAGAAATGAAATAAAATAAATTTATCAGGGAAAAAAAATGTACCCAACTATCTGCTGCGTTGCTAAGATGAAAATTATAAAATTTCTCTCGAGTAAGACATTAAAACGATTCTTCAAATAAACACTAAAATTCTAAGAGATTAATGATTAAATAGAAACATATTGTCTCATACTTTTTTAAAAACAGAAATTTAATCATAAACGTTTTTAAATTTTATTGATCATCAATATTTTAGGTTTTAGAGCCGAAATTCTCCATTCATATATTTATACTGTATATTTTTATGAATGATATAAAATATAATACTTTTACTGCATATTTTATACTTGGAATCCTATTTTTTGGGTACTAAATATGTTATTGTGAATGAAAATGTAAACAGTTTGATGTATATTATCGATTTTATTACTAGATGGAAATACTTAATTGCACTGTTCATGGGGGATAATTATTTTCACTTAGAACTGATTCAGCATGATTGTAACAATTCCTTCAGTATTACAAGAATGATTACACAAATTTAATGCACATTTGTGACATTTAACGAAATAATGTACCCAACTGCTATTTGTATTTTTCTTCAAACCTAATATCATTCACGAGTCTATTTCAAGAACAAGGATATGATTTGCTTCCCAAGGGAAACACTACATAATTTACAAAATAATAGATTTTTACCTGTGCAGAGTATTGTTTATAGACAGAATACATTATTGAAAAATGTATTTTCTGTACAAATTTAAAATCATGAAATACTTGATATTATACTTCTACTAAATTTTAAGACATCATAACTTCCCTGTTCTTTCGCTTGCTACCTTTTACATTTTACTATGAGTGTGACTCAGTGTCATTTTATTCAAGCCCGTCGTTTCATGAAACAATTTTGTTATTTCTTTCTTTCTTTTTTTTTTTAAAGTATAGTTTTCGTCTTCAAATGCACTACGACATTTAAATATTTCGGGATTGTATTTTTAATTTTATACATATAAAATATAAAAATCAATCTATGTATTGCTTATTCAGAGTCTTACATAAGAGATTCTTTGATTTATAAAATGAAAACCTATTTTTTTTTAGATCATGACAATAAGCAATAGCAATACCAGAAATAGTGCAATAGTGAGTTAATAATTTGCCTTATTCACAAAATTATAAAATTTTATATAAAAGGAAATTGAATTCACTTTGAATTCCAACTGATCATAAGAGAGGACTTTAGAATTATGTTATTTGATATTAATATTCATTTCCGATGAATATCTGGTTTGTATGCGTTATTCATATATAAATACATAACACCAATGTTAAAATTTCTGCAAAATTATTCCAAAATTCTTTGATTGAAACAGGGATTCTGTTTTCTGTGATATAATTATGCTTCTAATATTTCTTCTATTAAACACATCAGGGATATTATTGGCTGCTGATGGATTCACATAATAGAAAATAAATTTAAATATTGTCATTTTGTATGACATTCTGCAATTTTTCAGATATTTTTCTGCACTTATCATTTACACATTATGCTGAACACATATAAAAAATTTTCACATATGAAATTACATCATTCATATTATTCATAATCTCACATCATTCATAATCATCATGAAATCACATCATTCATAATCACATCATTCATAATCACATCATTCATAAGTATTTTTCATAAGTGTAAATGATTTCACATCATTTACACATATGAAAAATGCTTATGCTTGATTCTATTATAAACTTAACAATTTAACCCTTAAGAATGGCATTTGTAATGCCTTTCATTATTTTTGATCTTCTTTAAAATAGCATATTCTCGCAAAGATTATACTAATTAAAATAATGCATAACTTAAATAAAATGTCGTTTTAATTCGAAAAACAAAGATAATAAGATATTATGCTCTTTTATTTTAATAAAATTTTCTTACTTTTTAATTTGCTTTTTTTTATTGAAACTGGCTTAAATTAATTATAGTTCATTACATGAAAAAATTTAGTTAACGCAGAAATCTCCTTTTGGTATAAATTACCTCATTAACATAAGGTACAATATAAAAAATCGATAGATAATTTATCAGTAAAGTCCTTAATCTCTTTCCGTTTTATTCAGTTTCCTGCAAAACAATAAGCAATTAATTTTATGTTTTGACAAGTAGCTAGACTTTATTGAGCAAGGCGACGATAAAAATTTATCATAAAATACTATAATCGATTTTAATATTTTAACATTCTAAACATACATACATACATATATATATGTATGTATATATATATATCTTTTTCTCTTGCCTATTTCGAGCTTGTAATTCCATGACTATTTAAAATTATTAATAAATGAGACAACTTTTTATATTCCTAAAATAATTATTTCTAGCTTTGAATAAAAAATTGATTAGATCTTTTTAAATATACAATGAAAATGATATAATAAATAAATTTCTTACAATCATATTCATTTCATATAGTTTTTTTTAAATTTTCATTAAATACTGTAATGAATTCAGAATTTAGAAAAATTTGCAAAGCAGAGAAGCTATAAATGCTTACTTAATAATAGAAATACCAAAATAAATATTACATTCTTCATCCATCTTCTACTCCTCAACGTCAACAATAATCGATTTGCCAACTTTTCCCTCACAAAAATGCAATTTTCCCAATAGGTCACAGGCCACACTTCCAGAAAGCTATCATTTACTAATCAAAGTATTTTTTGCTTCTTGATTCTCTTGTATTCTTGAATGCCAGAGAAATTTTATAAGAATTCTCCCTTTTTTAAGCAAGAAATTCAGGTTTTTCGGTACACATTGTGATAAAAAATGTTATTTATTCAATAACGCGAAAAAGTTTCATAAGAAATATTACGATCATTGTCACATTTAATAAAAATTTTTATGTAACTACACTACGCTAAAAATGCACATATTTTCTAAAAAATGAATAAACATAAGTAAAAGGGTGCATTATCAGAAGTTAAATGGAATCACAAATCTATATCCAGACCATTTAAATAAATATGGTATATGATACATTTATGATGACAATCATAAAACTCATATAATTGTTTGTTAATATACTAAAAATATTATTGAAATAAATTTATAATTTAAGTGAAACTTTTATGAAAATACAAAAAGACATTAAAGTAGGCAAATTACTTATTAGTTTTAATAATTCATTTATAATACTAGATTTTATTGCTAATCAAAGTTTTAAGAAGAATTTATGTAAAGCTTAAAATTAAAAATATTTACTAGCAGAAAAGTTTTATTTTTTGCCGTACTTGAAATATATGAGAGAATATTAAATTAAGATAATTTCATATTGTATAAACGAAATAATTTATTACTTAATGAGTAGCAATGAATCTGTATAAGTTATGTTTCAATATATTAAGACATAACTTACTCAATATTACTTTTTTTCAAAAAAGTAATAGTAACTAAAAAGTTCAGTTGATTTGTTTTATCTATCGATTTTGTATTTTCTGTGAAAAAGATATTAATTATATTTTCTCAGATAAGTATAAGACTCATATAAAATAAATTTACAGTTTAACTAAACAATGTGACAATTAAAGGGGAAAATTTATCTTTTGTTAATGTCACCCATAGAAATAAAATTTCCTCAAACTTGAAACTGCGCGAATTTACATGATTAAGGATTTCATAAGCAAATTATGTCAAAGTAATAGTAAAAAATGAAAAAGAATTAAAACCTTTAAGTGAATATTTTTACATTAAAATATTCCTTCCTTATTAACTTATAAAATTCTAAATTTTATGAAATATTTCATCAAGAATAAACTTGTGCTTTGTTAACATCAATAAACAATTCAAATTTAAATTTAAATATCTTATGTACATTGAGGAGCAAAAAGTAAGTATACTCTCTCTCTAGTATTTCTTATAAAATAATATTGTTTATTTTATTTATGAATTAGACAAGTGATTATCATACAGGGATGATGGATAATATCGAGAATATATATATATATATATATATATATATATATATATATATATATATATATATATATATATATATATATATATATGTATATATATATATATATACATACATACATATATATATATATATATATGTATATATACATATATATATAAATTAATTAATTATTAAAAATGAACTCATTGATGCTCTAATATTAGAAAAAATTGTGCATCAATAAATTCTTTGATTTTTGGAAAAATTTATAATTAATTTATATATTCATATATATGTATAATCATACTGTGTATGATTTATACAGGCAAAAATGTTTTTGCAAAACATTTTTTTAAAACTTTATCATCAAGTCTTGTTAATTATCATTTTATATTATTGTGTTGAATTTGCAAAATATAAGATTCTATTAATTATAGATTAATAAATAAATATTTATATAATGCTTCTCTTTAAGAAATTAGAGTTAATCTATTTTCCTTTATATAATTACTCAAAAATAAACGAGGAAAAATTAATAGATAAAAATATTTTTAATGCGCCCTTTTTCACTAGCATAAGGACTAACTTATTATCTTAACATTTTTCTCATATATTTCAACGTAGTGTTTTTATAAACGTCAGTTATATTGTTTAAATTTATCTATTTTTACGTCGAGAATCGTGATAAAAATCGAGCATGAACTATATTCAAAGAGGCAATGAATCTATATCTAGTAGACCACTTAAATTATTCATTGAGAGGAAAGTTATAAAAAATGCAATCCACCTTAAAGATGAATAAATGATTTATCTTAGAATCTTTACCCAAACTGTTTTCAAAACTCATAGCTACGAAACAAATTTTATAATACTTACTTTTCTATCATTTTGTCCATTAGGTAACAGGATATATCCATATTTTTTTATAAAAATACTTAATTAAAATCTAGAAATTCAAACTTACAATTTCCTTAGAGAAAGAACACATATCGTATGATAAATTATAAGGACATTTATTTGCCATTCCAGTAAATTAAAATCCTTAGAAATTTTTAAATAATAATATCTTTTAGTTTATTTCTAGTCTATTACAGGATAAATTTTCACATAAATGAGAGTTAATCATAAATTAAGAAGGTGTTACATTTTACTAGTTTAATAGATTTAAAATTAGAAGAAGCATTTCATTATGTAAAATGAATGATCAATTAAACTTTTGAAATTTTAATCTTTTATTGTAATGAATACAAAAGAAATGGTAAAATGTTGTTTGAAATAATAATAAATCTTCAATATATTCAATTCATATGCTAAGAATTTTTATGGATATTTTGAGGCTAATGTTTCAGGGAAAAAGATATTAAAAGTTCATTTGAAATTAGAACATCTCAGGAGCTTTCACTAAAAAATATATATAAATTATTGCAACTATAAATAACGCGAGGAAACAATTTCTTTGAGATAGCTTTGCTTCAATAGCCTTTTAATGATTAGAATATTTATAGAAAACATATGACCATGTTTCTTAATATATCCATTTATCATTACAACCGAAAGTCATAATTAAGTTACTAAACCACAGAAGGATATTCTTGCAATTCCTTATTTCAAAACTTTATATTTATGATATAGAAAGATTATTATTTATATATTTGTGGTATTTTGAGAATCTTCCACTCAAAAGGTTTTACTCATATTTAAGAAATTTCTTATTTTTTTTAAGAGAAAATTTGCGACTATTTAAACTTCATAAATAGCAGTATGTTGTCGCAGCACAATTTATAAGAAAACTTTCACTAAAGTGAAAGCGAGTTGAAACATTTTCATCAAACGTATTCAGTAATAAAAATTGTAATAATTATTATAATGTTATACTATCTTACTTAAAAATATCATTCCCTTATTGATACTTTGTAATAACTTATTATGTGTGATTTGTGTAACTATTGACGTGTGATTTGTGTAACTATTGACGTGTGATTTGTGTTACTATTGACGTGTGATTTGTGTAACTATTGACGTGTGATTTGATGTTTGATTACATAAATTGTCCATTGAGCAACTATTTATATTCTCAACTTTCTATTTATGCAATTGATAGTTGGTTCATTGGTACAAAAGTGGATTCCTTATACCAAATATAAGATGATATGGCTTTCTAGCGTTTGACACTGTTGCAGTATAAAATGACATAACCAAACCCTGAGAAAACAGGTGTTTATACTGTTATTGTCAACTTAAATTTAAGAGCTTTTCCTCTTTTCCTTTCAAACCATGCTGTTGGAAAATAAAGGAAAGGATGCAATAAAAGTTGGGACAATGAGATAAGTGTAATAAAAGAATAAATTTTTTCTTTTGGATGGGTAGTCTTGAGTAAATTTCAAGAAAGTGTGTTTTTTATTATCTTTTATATATAAATCTGACCAGTCGGTATTGAGGGGGGAGAAATTTCTGGCCTAACCCATATAAGTATAAAAAGTACTATAAAACTTTGGAAAACTAATGGTGTAAAGAGGAGGAGCCAAGGTGAGAATTGTGGAGAATTGAAAACTGCATCTGTAAAGAAGAAAACACAAAACATGAGTCTACAATTGCAGATGAATCCTCATTGAGCAGAATGAGAGGAGCTGAAAGATCTAAGTCGTAACGAGAATACAACCGCCCTGTCCAGTAGAAGCCCTGTCTCGACTTTCCTGAATGAACCCATAAGATTTCCGGCAAAAAACTGAGGATAAAAGAGAAGAAATTATACAAAGAAGAGATAACAAATTCTGATGAGAGATACCAAAGAAAAAAAAAGAAATCCCTTGAGGAACAAACGAGTTGTTGAGCAGTAAGCCAAGCGAGATATTGAAATTTCGGCGGATGGAAATCTAAAGCGAAAATGACGAGTAGAGGACGGAAAATGGATGAAAGAAGAGAATCCTCGACACCGGAGAGCGCAGAAGCCATTGACGATTAGAGACAACGTAAAATAGTATTTCTAAAAGGGATGAGCCCGATCTCTCGTTCTTATTCCCTCTGATCAACCTTAGTTATAATGTATTATTTTGTATATGTCACAAAAGAACTTAATAATCCGAAATTCATCAGTTATTTATCTATAATGATTTAATTTGTAAATGTAAACTTCTCTTGTTATTAAGTTGCTAAAATAAATTATTAAGTTATATTATATTTGGTGTGAATCTTTGTCTCTGTTATTCAATTATTAAAAACGAATCTGGGTTTTTCTCAGAGCTTTTCTGAAATTACGGATTTTCACCATAACAGGCGCTATATAATAAACAAACAAGTATATATATATATATATATATATATATATATATATATATATACATGTATGTATGTATAAATATAAATCTTCTAATAAAACACATCAGAAATTCAATATTGTTACAGAACATGAAAAATTTCAAATTTCCTACATATGTAAACATAATGTGAGTATAAGACTTTTTAAGAATATGAAATGAAATATTAAGTAACAAATATGCTTCATGTACACGAAAATTTTTTAATAATTTCGCAAAATTTTTTTAGTAATTTTAAATCAGTAATTTTTTTTTTAATAATTTAGCAATCTAGTTTGAAAAGAATAAAAAGATGAAGTGGAGTATGGAAGAGACGTAAGATGTAAAATAAAGATTGGAACGTAGTTTTTCAATTATTTAGCAAACTTTAAACAATTTTATTTGTCTCTTAGAAAGAAATTTACGTGCTCATGATTTTTTGTGTTTTGTAGTCTACCAATTGGTTAAATGTTTGATCATCATTATTTTATTTAAAAGACTGTATATGATATAAATGTTAATTAATTGAAAATAAAATTTTCTGTAATATAAGGTGAGCTCCAGTGGTTCAGTAGCTTCACGCTACTTTCCGTTAAGATCAGAAAAGTGACGCATCATTTACTACGGGCAGTGATTGGGAGGGTGATCACATACTCTACCTCCTGAATTGCTGGGTTGCTCCGTGTTCCGTTAATATGTGACTTCCAAAGTTCTTCCGCTGGTGTGCGGGGATGTGGAGAGGAGGGTGCCAATTCAAGTGTGACCTCGTAACTTGACCGAGGTTCAAAATTACAAGATACGTAGTAATGGGCCAGTATTCCAAAACCGTTAACATTGAGATACTGTCAGGGGCTCGCCAGCACTGCTCTGTATACGTGTAATGTAATTTAGATTATAAAATGTGTAAATAATATAGTATCATGACTGCTAATATGTGCTACTGCACTTTGTGGCACATAATGAAATATAATTTTACTATGCTGTTGGAATCGTCAACTCCTGTTGCCTCCACATGAAATACCAGAATTAATCAACTTGTATCAGCGGTTTCTGTATTTAAAGATGTATATTTCTCAAACAATAATCATATGTATTCGGTAGAAAGTCAATCTGTAAAATGGAGAATGAATTTGTTCGGTATATTAAAAATAATGCCTAGATATTCATACAATTATGCAGTAGATTTTGCACAGGTAAGATCTGAAAATGAGCGAAAATAACTATCGAAAAATATGTCAGCGTCATTGTGTTGTTACTAATGCATATTAGTATTAATCAACATTAGTGTGCATACGTATAAAAGTTTTTACAATCCCCTGCAAATTGTTTACAAAATCAAATATTTCTTGATGTTTTATTAAGAAATTAGATTCAATTGGAAGTAATATATAAATCATTTATATTTTAACTTCATCATTCATGGCATTATTTCAAACATAATAAGTTTTAATTTAAAGTCAATGATGATAGAAACAATAGCCTTTTGAAAATTCAAGATATTTAAATCTATATAGAAGAATTAGTGAGGACATTAAATGCTGCTCTATGGGCTTTATTCACTACATCTGCAATTTTAGTGGAGTATTTTATTAATGGAATGCATAAAAAATTATATACAATGGTGCAATAAGATACTTATAATCACATCAATGTTCAATTGATCCCACCTGTATCTACCAATTCCATATTCACTTGAATATTGTTTGCTTATGTTCATCTAATAACCAATTCCACCAAATAATACATAATTTAGGACAACGATTATATTTTTACCAAATTCAAAAATACATGCATAATATAGTTTTTTTAAAACACAAGTATAATAAGTCATACTGTAATTGAATGCATGCAGAAAAATAAAATCTCTTATTGTTCAAGGAAAAAAAAATTTGTCTTCTTTGTTTTAAATGTGATTGCTGTAAATTAGTGATTTACACAACCTTTATTAATAATTTAGTAAAAACTCAAAAATGGGCTGTTTTTTTAAAAATTAAATTATTAATGGAAATTAATAATTATGTGATAACAAAGGGAACAGTGAAGCTTCTTAAATACCGCGCAAACAATTTTGATGGCTCATACATCCTTTTAGATTTGCGCATTATAATTATTTGATTCTTCTAAGCGGACTAATTATAGATTAAATAATTTTTTAGTATTATAGCTCTTAAAAAATTATTTAATTTAGTTGGTTCGCTTAGAAGAATGCTGTTTAATTTATTATTGAATAATAATCAATAATGAACATCATTGAATTTGTAATTTGTAGAGAAAGGGGATTAAACTTAATATGATCTTCATTTTATATTCAAAGCAAATTTAATTTCAACGTATAATTTTTAACATTTTGAGAACTAAATAACGTTTTTATTGAAAATTCCACATAAATATTTTATTTCTTTGGTATTAAAAGATTCCTCATTACGGGAAACATATACACTACTGGCCATTAAAATTGCTACACCAGGAAGAAATGCAGATAACAAAATGATATTTATTGGACAAATATATTATACTAGAAATAACAAGTGATTAAATTTTCAAAACATTTGGCTGGATAGATCCTGAGAAATCAGTACCCAGAACAACCACCTCTGGCAGTAATAACAGCAGTTATACGCCTTTGCATTGAGTCAAACAGAGATTAGATTGCATCGGTCTTTGTATTGCTCTGTCTGGATTGTAAGGTACAGATGCCCATGCAGCTTCAACACGATGCCACAGTTCATCAATCGTAGTGACTGACGTTTGGTGACGAGCCAGTCACTCGGCAACCATTGACCAGTCGTTTTCTATTGGTGAAAGATCTAGAGAACGTGCTGGCAATGGCAACAGCCGAACATGTTCCGTATCAAGGAAGGTCCGTACAATACCGGCAACATGCGGTCGGGCATTATCCTGCTGAAACGTAGGGTTTCGCATAGCTCGAATAAAGGGTAGAGCCACGGGTCGTAACGCACCAGAAATGTAACGTACACTGTTCAAAGCACCGTCAATGCGAACAAGAGGTGACAGAGACGTGCATCGAATGGCACCCCATACCATCACACTGGCCATGTGATGGGCCAGTATGACGATGACGAATGTACGCTGCCAGTGTGTGTTCACCATGATGCCGCCAAACACGGATGCGACCATCATGATGCTGTACACAGAACCTGGATTCATCAGAAAAGATGACGTCTCGCCATTCATGCGCCCAGGTTTGTCGTTGATCATACCATTGAAGGCGCTCTTGTCTATGGCGCAGCGTCAAGGGAAGCCGCAGCCATGGTCTCCGAGCTGAGAGTTCATGCTGCTGCAAACGTCGTCGAACTGTTCGTGCAGACACTTGTTGTCTTCCAAACGACCCCGTTTCTTGACTCATGGCTCGTGACGTGGTTGCACGATCCATTACGGTCATGCGGATAATACGCCTGTGTTCTCGGCTGCTAGTGATAGGTGGCCGTTGAGATCCCGCATGGCGTTCCGTATTACCGTCCTGAACCCATCAATTTCCTATTCTGCTAACAGTCATTGGATCTCGACCGACGCGAGCAGCAATACTGCGATAAGATAAATCGCAATCCCGGTACGCTACAATTCGACTTTTATCAAAGTCAGAAACGTGTTGGTATGCATTTCTCCATTTGTGTATGAGGAACCGGCTGAACAATTTCCTCATTTAAACACAATGTATGTGTTGCTACTGGCACCTGCTTTGTCTGAACTGAAAATCTAATCATTTGCATATCACAACACCTTCTTCCTTTCGTATACATTTCACGTCTGTAGCATGTCGCCTTCTTGGTGTAGCAATTTTAATGGCCATAAGTGTATATTATGATTAGCAGGTTTGAAATATTTCCTTTTAAATTTATAATGCATATAACTAATGTCATTTACTACATTAAGTAAACACAATAAAAACATTTCAGAACATTTTTTATAAAATTTGCTTTTATGACTTTATTACTGCTAAAATTTATAAGACCAACTATATGAATATCATAACCTTGTTTTTTAAATTTTAGAAATTAAAATTTTAAATTTTGCTTTGCATGTGGATTATACTGTCATTTTTCAGTAACTATGTTATTGGTTTGTTCAGAAAGTAGTCTCGTTTTTCATGGAAATGAAAAAAGTGTAGCAAATAAATATTGTATTGCACTGCACATTGTCTATTTAAGTCCAATAGCTTTTACCATCTTTCTGGCAGTAGCACGATTCCAATGTCATAAAGTGGTTGGTTTTTAGTAGTAAAAAGCTGATCCATGTAGGAGAAACGAAATTAGGCTCCAAACAACCCAATATTATTAGTTTAAATTTTTAAAGATGAAATTTTTACAGAATTTAAGGAAAATTTTTATTTCTTATCTATTTTTAAAATTTTTTATAAGGCTGTAAGTTGTAGTTAAAAAGAAGAATTCAAAAACAGAATATTTCATACATTATATTTTAAAATGTTTTGTCGTTTGAAAGGGATTTAAATCATGGTAATGTTTGGCATAACATATAAGATTCTGGTTTTTATGAATGCATTAAATTTAATGATTGCATTTTTTCCCATTTTTCGAAATTCAGTTCTATACTCTTAGCCTTAGAAGCTCCACTGTAAATTTAATTTTCTTTGGCTTAATCATAAATATCTATGACACTGAAAGTTTTGAATGATAAAAATTGATTAAAAAACAAGCGGGAAGTACGAAGACGAAATTTTGAAGAAATTACTAATGATTTAATCATCTAACCATGATTCAAAACTGTAATTCTTTTTCGAAGTGTTTCAAAAGTCATGGAAACCATGGCAGTTTTGTAATGTGCACAACATACACTATCTATACGCAAATATAATATAAACAAAAGTTTATTTTTAATTGATATTGTTAATAAAACATGCATGCAATGATATAAAAAAGAATATGCTATATACAGAATTTTTGATAATTACTTGCAAAAGGCAGAATTTGAATTCTAAGTTGGTTCTTCACTTTTACTATTCAGAAAATGGGGGAGAACTTTGAAAATTATGAGAGAAATATTCTCGAGAAATAAAATCTAACGCAAATGACAGCAAAACAGACAGTATATTGCATACTCATTAAGCACTAATGAATGAGATTCAAGTTGTGTTATCTTTGAAGGACACAAGATAATAGAGATGTGTTTTATCTTGTTACAAATGAAGGCTTTTTCTAAAGTAAATTGGCACATTTACTATCCGCGAAAAACAATTAAAACAGCTAAATATTTCTCTATGGTAATGAGCTTCATGCTAACTTTAGCTTGGCAGAAGTGCAGAAAATATTCTATTTGGTTTTGACAAATACTTCATACACATACAATATTGTGTTTGGTAAACAGTGTGCAAAAAATAAAACAAACAATTCATTTTCATTACAATTATCCATTGCTTTGAAACAGTTTAGAATTTTCGCAGTTTTAAATGTCCTTTATGCTTTATTATCCTTTTAAGTTAATGGAAGTAGGAAGTCATTAAGAAAATACTTTATCTCTGTTAAAATGCCTCATTATTATAAAGATAAATTAGAGGATGGCTTTATTGAAATGCGGTTATTGTAATAAATGATAAAAGGAATATTTTTAAAATTCTTAATTACATGGAAATAATGGGGTTATTCATTTTCCAAAAGAAAACATTTAGTATCACTCTTCTTTTCTTAATTAATATTTTTTCTTTGAAAATTAACTTTAAAATTTGCATTGTGATAAATTTTAAAGGACGAAATTGGACTTTATTGAAAAATTTAAAAACAAAAATATGAAAGTAATATTAATGGGTATTGTGTCACTCATTAATAAATGATTTAAGTCTTATAACTGAAATTATTAAGCATTGATTATTTTAATTTATTTGAAATATCATTAAAAAGATAAATGTGAATATTGAAATTTTATAAATGATTTAAGAACCATGCTGAGTTTCAAGCAAACTTTTTCATTTTATATTTCTGGGGAGACAGATGCAAAACTGGCTAGTTAGTTTATTACATAGTGATAATTTTCTGCACATGAGGGCTATAATTATACCGGTATATCTACAGCTTGAAATAGATTATGAACTATTTCAAACATCCAAACGCAAGGTGTGATTCGAAGCCATGAACTATTGAACCGAAGACAGGAGCGTTAACCACTGGGCCACCACTTCGACATGCCAATATCTGATATTTCAAAACGGTAACTCTATTAAGAGCAGTAAAAAATTCATAAAATATACACAAATATTTATTAAGAGTTTATGCTAAATCAATTAAATTATTTTCATATTATAATACCTTAATTTAAAACATATTTAATAAGAAATAAACTTTTTAAGGTAAATCAATCTATGTGCATAAATTATTTTAAAAAAAACTTATTAAATTTCCTATAATTTATTAAGTCTTGTAGTTTTTGTACATACAATGATGAAATATAATGATGTAGTATGTGTGTGTTTTAAAGTACTTGTAAATTTATATTATAGAATTATTTCAGCACACACACACAGCGATTCTTCTAAAAATTTTTAAAACACTTTTTAATCTTTTAAGTTACCGATTAACTGTCCCATAGAAATATTATTCCAAGATTCTAAAACTTTTGATTAATCGCTTATATTTAAAAATTAAATATGCATGTCTATTCATTCAAGTAGCTTTAATAAAAGAAGATTTACATTGGTTAGTATAGTTAATTAAGGATAATCGTATTAATTTTGTGAGGTGAAATCATTTGGTTTTTATTTTTAAATATTAAGAAACAAATTTATAAGAAACAAATTAAATAAACACATCTGGCTCCACAGTTTTCTTCGTATTAAGTTATAAATTTTGGATTAATCTTCCGATATGTATTCTAATTTATCCAAATATATTAATTTAATTATTAGCTTTATGTATTTGTTTAATATATATTTATAGCTAAATAGCTTTGTCATTTAGCAATAGGATTTATCCTTAAAAACTTTCCTAAAAGAAAATCAATTTTGACTAATATAGTTTATAAAGGATTTCTGTGGATATTGTAATGAAATCAATCATAATTCATTTTTAGAGATTAAGAAAACTTATGATCGTATCTAACTCGTATGCTACGTCACTAATATTTTTCACAATTTTTTCTATCATATGTTTCAATTTATGACTCATTATTCATTTAATTATCATAGCCTATGTATATATATTATATATATATATATATATATATATATATATATATATATATATATGTATGTATATATATATATATATATTATATATATATATATGTATGTATATGTATATATATATATATATATACATATATATTATATATATATATACATATATATATAACATGTGTCAATTCAGCTATATTCCTTCCAACAAAATAACGTATTCATTCCTACAAGTAGCTTTTGTAAAAGAAAATTAATTTTTGACTGTATAGTTTATTAAAGATACATTTGTTATGATTTTATATGGAATAATTTGGTTCCCATTTAATTATATAGAGGAGTATGTGTCTCTAATTAGCTCTATAATATCGTTCGTACTAAGTAAAAATTTATTTCCGATTTTAACGTCTAATGATTACATATTGGATTTGTTTATTCTTATCTTTTTTATAAATTATGGATGTTCTTAAGGGCAATGCAATAAGTGTCATTTTTTTATATTTTTCTTATATTATATAATAAAAAAACTTCAATAACTTTAACCAATTTCATTAACTTCAATAACTATTTCTGGAGATAACAATTATTGAGGATCTATAGCTCTCTTGTTATGATTAATTATGGATTTCATGGAAAGACTATCCCAACTGGCCTTAATAAAATTGTTTTATAATGCAATTAAAAAGGATAAACTAAGATAAAATTATTCGTAATTACAATTTTCCTGCAAAAGATAATCTTCATCTTATTTCAGTGCACAAGAACCAGTGATACATTTACAACTTTAATTGATAAAACTTGAATGTTTGAAGTAATCTACCGCTGCACTTCTTACCTTTTTAAATGTTATGCACAAGGAATACGTATAATAGTATTTTGAAATTCTGATTATCATTTCTAGCTCTCAGCATACTTCACTATTATTCTATATCAGATTTATTATTACTTTGCTACTTATGGATAGGCTAAATAGTTAGTTTTTCCACTGTTGAGACTTTTGACGAATCGAGCTTACAAATATTTTCTGAAGTATACCAACGTGCAAAATGCTCATGTGGTGTACGTAAAAATACTGTTTGAAATAAGAGACACACTTTTACTACTTGCTGTTAATTTTTTAGTTGCCTTACTTCAAGTTGCTGTTTAAGTTTAATCATAATTGTATTACATTTAACGCATTACGTCAATCAACGTTTTCAGTAAAACTTTATGCAGACATTATTTTTTTGATATATTAACTTGAAAGACTTTATTTTATTTTAATAATTAAAGTTTAACAACTAAGAACATTAAATTTGCAACAAAAGGTAATAATATTTATTAATGTCGCATTACTTATGTGATTGACTCTTCTAATACTACAATTTTAGTATAATTTGATAAAACTATTTTCAAACAAAAGGAATACCTGATTACATTTTAAATTCAGTTATTGAATTAGACAAATATTTAAAAGTTTCTTATTTGCAAACAAACGATTGTTGTCCAATATGATGGGAACCAAGAAAAATATTCTGCATTAACTGTCATATCAGTTACGAGTGTATGCTTTTTGAATATGCACTGAAGAAAAAGAATTTCTTCAGAGAAATTAATTATTTTTAAATCAAAATTTAAAATAATATATGGTTCTGAAATAATAATAAAAAATTTTATTATTTTAGATTTAATTATTTTATTATCATAAAATTTTTTCATTATTTTTATATTTATTAGTTTTGTGTACATTCTAAATATATTTTTGAAATTAAGTATATTTTCTCTAATTTTTAATCATAATTAGACTATGACATATTTTTTTATGCTCTGTTAATGGTTTAATATGTCATATTAATGCTGTCATGGTGAGGCTAGGTAATTTCAGAAAAACTCTAAGTAAAACCCAGATTCATTTTTAATAATTAAATAACAAAGACAAAGATCCAAAAACAAATATTATAAAACTTAATAATTTATTTTATCAACTTAACAACAAGAGAAGTTTACATTTACAATTAAATCATTCTAGATTAAATAATTGATGAATTTCTAACTTTATAGTTTTCTTATGACCTTTGCAAAATAATATATCATAACTAATTTTGACTGCTCCTGGAATCGGAACGACTCATCCCTTTTGCAGTACTATTGGCTTGCGTTGTCTCCTACCGTTAATGGCTTCTCCGCTCTCCAGTGTCAATGATTCTCTTCTTTCATTCACTTCTCATCTTCTATTCATCATCTTCATTTTCCATTTCCATCCGCTCATCCTACTACATCTTGCTTGGCTTGCTGCTCTTCAAGTTGTTGCTCATTCCTCCTCAGATCACATGTGATTTTCTTTTCTTCTTTTTTTTTTTGCTATCTCTAACCAGAATTTGTTGCATTTTTTTCCTTCGTAATTCTTTTTCTTTTATCCTCATCTTGGCTAAAGCTGGATAGTACCTCCTATACTTCCATCTTCCCCCTCTCTCACTCCCAACTGACCAGATTTACACATAAAAGATTATAAGGCACAAACGATCTTGAAATTTATTCAAGACCACCCATATATTCCAAAAAGAGAAAATTCCCAGGGGATTAAACTGTAATAAGTTTTATGGATGATACAAATTTGTTTTGTACAAATTTGTACCAAGACATGCAAAATCTAATTTGCATGTCATGTTACAAAATGTATCACACTTGTCTCATTGTCCCAATTTTATAAATTGTTTAACTAATTATGATGGAATTATGATAAGTTTTTTTAAGTATATTGAATTATTATCAAAACATTGGGCAACAAAATGAAAAATAATCGCTTGAAAGTGCTTAGAAAACTGCAATAAATAGTTAAAAAACATTACTTTTGAACTTACTATAGACTTAACTATTGCTATATTCTTCTCAGCGCATTGTGCGCAACTTAGGAGTACCAATAAAAATAAGTTCTCAGATTTTTTGGCTTAAGAGCTAACGATATAAGAATACTTTAGTGTAATCTTTATAAAATTTTGTTTTTTTCTAACTTTTCTACCACATAATATATAAAAATATCAAATAACAAATGATTTCATTATTATAATAATTCCAAATGTAATTTTTTAACACTTCATGTTGCATAAGATTTAGACTTCAAATAAACTACACTGGAATATTTAATTACTATAAACTCCTCAAAATTTATTATATTATATTTATTTTATTTCAGAGAGTTTTAATATATTATAATTATAAGATCTTATAATATGAGATTTTATAATAAGCTCATGCGTTTAAAAATGAAACACTAATCAACAACTGAAAAGTATGATGTCTTCGAGTTTACACAATTAGAAGCTGCTAAATTTGTGGGAAAAAGGAATTAAGTAAAATAAAAATTCGAGCAGGATATTTTTTAATTTCATTGAAGTTTTAATCAAGTATGTTTAAATTAAATAATAACGCAAGAAGTTTTATAGACGCAATTTTTGGTGTATTTCAGATATAATTGCTTTTTACATAAATTGACATTGTTTAAATAATAAACAAAAACAAAAATAAAATTTTTAATCAAATCATCTCTTTAAGTTCGCAAAATCTAGATTTAAATTACAACAAATACAGAGGGTATTAACACATTTTTACAGCGATTTCGCGACCGTTTAATTAATGTTTAAAATGTAAAGATTACTTTTTTAAATGTTCGATCTGATAGCCTTTTTCCTGGACTATAAGTCTGCATCGTGATTTCCATGATAGAAGAGCTTTTTGCAATATTTCCAGGGGTATTACTTTCCATTCCTCTTCCACTACTTTAATATTTCCAGGGGTATTACTTTCCATTCCTCTTCCACTACTTTTCAGAGTCCATCTATCGTGGTGGGTTTGCGTTTACAAAGAGCATTTTTTAACAGACCAAAGGCACAATAGTCCATAGGTGAAACGTCAGGAGACTTTGCAGGGATATGTTAAAAATGTATACATGCAATTCCTGTATTAGTCATCCTTTTTTTCAAGGATTGCAGTGGTAGTTTTCAAAAAAATGATTTATAGCTTTGTCTTGATGAAGTTTCTCTCTTTGAAAGTAATTGGGATAAGGAAGTGGAATTTCTTTTGTAAATATTTGGTGTAAAATCTTCTCTTGATAGTACGATGAGTTAATTTAAGCATTTCCTCCCACTCTTCTTATTTTTAATTTCTCATTGTAGGAGAGACTTGCGACAATCAGAAACCCCTTACTGAAACTTTCTTTACATTGACGGAAACGGGTTTGTACATTTTTTCTCCTCAATTTCTATAGTAAAAAGACCTTTTTTGTTACAGTCATTTAGGTAAACCCATGGTTCATCAAGGATCACAATGTTTTTCCATTTATCTGTTGCTAAGTAGTTTTCATACCGGATTCTACAAAATGTTTTGCGTTGAGCCACATGTCTCGCAAAAAGCTGTTGAACATTATGTTTTTTAGCATTTTTAAGTTGTAAATATTGTTTTATTATTTTATTTATTGTTGCTACAGATGTATCTAAAGACTTTGCAATTGATTTCTGTGTTGGCGGATTTTCTCTTGTTACCAGCGATTTCACTTAATAAACATTTGAAACAGTACGTACCTTTTACAGATATTCATTTGGAGTCTTCTTAATGATTGACACCTTTTACCTGTCTGATTAATAATATTGCTTATTTAGCACTTAGAAATTTTAATACCATGAATTTCCCAACGTTTTTGAATTCAGGAATAAGAATATTTATCTTCGGAAAGCACAAAAACATATCCTTCAGTTCATAGCATGTTTACATGTGACATTTTGAAAGAAGAATAAATTTAAAAGTTGCAGATGATATTTCTCATTTCGAATAATAAGATCTTGCTGAAAATTTTTATTCTAAAACATTTACTTTTTTTTAAATTCGTTATCGAAATCGTTCTAAAAATGTGTTAATACCCTCTGTAGCATCAATTCTGTATTCCAGTAGCAAATATTTAAATGCAGTGAATAATTCGTCTGTATAAAATTGCTTTATTAATTACGTACTAGATTCACTTGTAAATATGAAGTAATTAAAACTGCAATTAAATGCTTAAAGATAAACATTGAAAATTGTTATCAAAATATTTACATAATTTTGTTCAGATTTTTTTCAATTTAAACTTTTACTTATTTAACAAAGGTTGATAAAAAATACCGAATTGGAAGATGAAAAAAATACTAGTTTAGAGACAAAAGGTTGGATTTAAGTAGGAGTAAAAAAACACGTGTGATTCAATATATTATTTTGCCATGGGAATTAAAAAAACATGATGAATTGAAAGCTTTTTTACATAGCATGTGAGAAATCTTTTCTTTGCAAGGAACTCAGAAAAACTTTTAAATTGCTCTAAATAGAAAAAAAAGAAAAGGAAATTGAAATTCTTAAAGGAATATTTAAAACTAGAATAATATTTTCTTAATATATTGTGTAACTTGTAAAAAGCTAATTGTTTTTTTTTTTTATATAATATTTGGTTTAAACTTTGAATTGATATAGTTTCTTCAAAAAGAAAAAGAAAATAAATTCGAAAACATTATTGTTGAAAGTATAAACGAACTTAAATTCTATAAGCAAATACATAGGATTAATTTTAAATACATTTGCAAATATATTTTAGCGGTAATCAATTGTAAAATTACTTTTTAAGCATATACATTTATGTATGTTATGCGTTAAGTTAAGTTAAGTGAAAACTTTCTATATTTAACTAATCTTGTTAACTTTTAAAATATTAGTAACAATAACAAAAATGCAATTTGAATTGTAGGATGAAATAAAATATCTTAATTAATTAGAGCAATAATTAGTTAAAAGATTAATTTGAAAACAAAAACATTTTTTTCAATTAATCAATAAGTAAAATAATGCATTTAAAATCAAACTCTTCAAATATTCATGTTTAAACGCAGTATGAATTTACCGATATCAATTTGCACAGAGCTTTTTTTTATTTTTTTTTTTTTTATTTTATTTTTTTTTTTTTTTTTATGAAATTCCATATATTACACGTTTTTATCAATCAGAAAGATTTTAATTTGATAATATAGTATACATAGTACATTGATAACTAAGAGTTATATTAAATCCTATTGTTAAAAAATATACTTCGATTTATAT
The DNA here is from genome assembly GCA_030067965.1 of Latrodectus elegans. NCBI lineage: Eukaryota > Metazoa > Arthropoda > Arachnida > Araneae > Theridiidae > Latrodectus > Latrodectus elegans. The sequence goes on along the minus strand of CM057810.1, from coordinate 62,934,268 downwards.
CAAAGAAAGGAATGGTAAATTTCCGGTCTCATCTTAAGAGAACAGATATGTATGTCATTGTTTTATTCCTTTACATTGTGAATATACCTGTTCTGGAAAGGTTAAATGTAAACGACTTTATTTTACAAACTTTATTATGAAGCATTTTTATATACACTGATGTACTAGAAAAAAAATTTAAGGCAGGAAGTTAACTGAGTACTTTATACATGTTGTAAAAGTTATTTCAAAACCCTTATTTCCATTATCTATGAATATTTATAAGAAAATAGCACTCCTAACTCTTTTATTATAAAATAAAATTAATTATAAATCCTTAAAATATATTTCATTATCTTCTTCTTCAGAGCATGTTATTATTTAAAAATATTTTAAAATTAAAAATACAGCAGTTTAATTTAGATACACATATTTTTTCTTTTTTCATTTCCAAGATAGTTAAATTTTTAATATCAAGCTGTCAGTAGATTATAATTCTTAATATGCTGCTAGTTAAATTTTTTTTATAACTTAGTTAAAATTTATGTATGTTCCTATGAAATAATAGTTATTATAATATGATTATTCTTAAAAAAGAAATTAATAAAAATGAGGAATTTTGTTCAAGGTTTCTAGTTTTCTTCCTTTTTTCAGCTTTTTTGAGAATAATTGAAATAACCTAATTGGCCTTGAGTTTTAAATTAGAACACATGCACTGAGAACTTCATATGGAAGGATAATTTTAAAATGCATAAATAAATTATTATTTCTGATAAAAAAAATTATTTTCAATTTAAAGTTTCAAAAAAATTCCACATGTTTAAAAAATTTCAATTGAAGCTTCATAAAGGTCCACGTAGGAAAAAAGACCACATTTTTCTATAAAATATATCAATAACATGAAAATGCGTATATTCTTTTGCTTCAAAATTGCGAGCAAGGTATAGCCTCATCACTGTAAATATTCTACATTTATATACTACTCACGACAATAATGTGTCTTATCATCTTCCAGCTTAAACAAGTAATTTATGTTGTGTATCCTATTATAAGAAACAACTCTTTTTGTTTTATTTAACTCTCACTGAGATATTTTAGTTATGGGTCATGTTTCTAGATTTTGACACAGTTCAACATTTAAATGGATTAATTTTTTAGTGATAAAATGTGAAATGTTTTGAAGCCTTATATTTAATGAAATCGGTTCAGTCTAAATATTATCCTAATTTTCAAGGTGAATGAAACATTCTAAATTAAATATATTTAATTACTTCTTGTGTGTGTGAAACACTAAATTTAAAATTATCGCTTTAAGCTACATGCAACGTCTATAATTACTGAATACAGGCAGAACTAATTGTAAATTGCTTACAAGTAGAAATTGGATTGCTTAATAAATCAAATTTCTTGTCAATGTCTATACATATATGTACATTTAATATATATACATATTATGTATATATATATATATATATATATATATATATATATATATATATATATATATATATATATATATATATATATATATATATATATATATATATATATATATATATATCTATACATACATACATAATATATATATATATATATATATATATATATATATATATATATATATATATATATATTATATATATATACATACATACATAATATATATATATAAATGCATCCATCTATCTATCTATATCTATATATATATATTAATATCCTATATTATTAAAAATAAATTTTACTGAAATAAATATATTATGAATAGAGGTCTGTTAGTTATAACAAAGTAACTTTTAAATAAAAAATAGAAACAACTTAAAGTTTATCAACAGAAATTCAAAATACCCAAACTTGTATACACACAAATCTCTTTTCAAATTTCCATTCTTATATGTGACACAGTAAGAAATAAAATTAAATGAAAAATATTTGCGTAATAAATTATCTATACTAATGTATAAAGAGCATATGTAATATACTACCCTTTAATATGTATACCTCAAGCATGTAAAATTTGTAATATGAATTTTGATTATGAGTTTAGTAATGAATTAAAGTTATAAGGTAAAAAATTTAACTATTTTAAAATAAAATTATATATATTTATATACATATATATATATATATATATATATATATATATATATATATATATATATATATATATATATATATATATATATATATATATATATATATATATATATATATATATATATATATATATATATATATATATATATAAATTAATTTTATGTTACAATTCTATAAATTTTACTTTATTTTAGTTTAGGATGCTTCAAAATATTATGATTTTTATTTATAAATTGAATTTTAAAAATTCAACTCTACTGGAAATTGGTGAATTTCTACTTGGAGAATTTAGTGATACAATCCTATTATTTGCTTAAAATATTACCTTTCCCATGTATTCATGAAATCGTTGTTTTATTTAGTAAAGACAATATAAATTTTGCTATAGTACTTTTTCACAACATAATTACAAAAAATAATACATATTTAGATAAAAAAATAAAGGTCTTCCATCTATAAGATTAAAAAAAGTAAGTCTTAATGTTTTATAAGAAACTTAGTATATTTAAAAAATATATTGATATCACTGCCAAAAGAGAATTTAGTTGATACTTGGGAAGTTTTCTTAGGAATTAATGTATCAAAAAATTGAGGTTAGAATAATTTTGACACAGCCAGGAAAGCGAAACATAGTGAGTAAATAAAATAAGTCTTAATAATTAAGTTATATTAGACTTTTATATATCACTTACACTATGCAACTTAATTAGCATTTTTGAAAAGGAATGACAAAATTTGCTCTAATTTTAATGAAATTTTATGAAATCATTCATACAACTAGGTATGCTCTAATGATATTAAAAGTATAATCAAAATCGCGTGCATAAAGCTAAGATTTAATTTAATGATAAAATTTGAAAGCATTTCTCGATAGAAAAGTAATATACCATAAATAATAGAATATTAGATATTTGGAAAAATATGAGTAAATTTCTTACTAATCTAGCTAAAATTTTGAGTGAAAGAAAAAAAATTTTAAAGTTTAATATAAATAAAATATGCTGATGTATTTTTAACGAGAGTGAAAATTTGTTTAAAAAACGCTGATTTTATAAGAAATTTAAAAGTTCTAAAAGTTAATAAAATGCATATTTTTTTAAAATAACATTTTTTAGTAGTAGGATGACGGAACTGAACTGAATAGAATTTCTAAAATAATACTATTACAGTTCATATTTGTAATAATAAAATCATAAAAAATCTGATGTAGAAGGATACATTTTTATAATTATTGGATATGGATTTTTAATTAAATGTTAACTTATACTAAAATGAAAATATTGAAAAACAACTTAGAGATACTCAACCGTAAATCAATAATTCTTTTTAATAAATTTACTTTATTGAAAATTGATCAAAGAGAAATTTGTATGAATTATTTAATGTAAGGATTTGCTAATATTTCCCTTTTTGACTTTTCTTTATAATTACAGAACAAACTTGGAATTAAATACTCAAAAATTTCATGCAATAAATATTAACTCTTTATTTCTAACAATATCATATTTTAGGAATTATCTAGCTTAAATTTTACAGAACTGTAATAAAAACTCTCTCTTTACTGTAAAGAGCAAATTTAGCAATCAAATATTTAATATTTCTTTCAAGTAGTGAAAACATATTTGACATTCTATGTTAATTAATAAGAGAGTCTATTATAATATAAACAATTTTTATTTTCATATATATGGATTAAAATATTAAATTGTATGAGTAATAAATAATAGAATGTTGACCATTAGTTAGGATAAGACTGTATTGTTTATCTAAGGTTGCAATTGGAAACTGCATCCGTTGCCAAGCAGTTACGAGATCTCAAATCCAGTGTACAAGTGAGCTTGAAAAGAAAATTCAAAAAGAAAAAGTAAGAAAAGTTTTATGTATTTTACGGGTAGATTAGTTTGCCATCTGTTTCAGGTGAATTACTCTTTGAACAAAATGAAATTATTTTATATTTTATGTTTCTTGGTACCTTTATTGTCCGTGATAATAGCAGTAGTAGAAAAAACATTTACATTTTGATTAAATGGATTATCAGTTAATAAGTCACAAAGTTTAAATTGAGCAATAAAAGATTTTATGCCTTTTCTTTCCAAATGAGTGAAGTATAGCATTTCTCACCGGAATTTATTGCTGTATAAGGCTTTTCGTAGTGTAGTTGAAGACTTTTTCGTTCTGTTTGTTTCAATAAGAAAAATTGTGAACATGATTGAGAAATCTTGTCTCTTTTTTTAAAAACCAGTACTGTTTTAAGAGAGGCGAAAATTATTTTTTAACTCTGGTAACAAGGAAACACCATGGCTGAAACGTACTTTTCATGAGAGAAGAGTCCGAGTTTTATCCTAGCTACTATTGAACAATGGGAGATGGATCTGCTTCTTGCATGATAAGTGGTTTGTTGTAGGATTTTTGGAATTAATCTTTTTTGCATTCAATCCGTTGTCAAAGAAAAGTTCAGTGGAAGGCAGTGAAACCTAAGAGAAGTTAAAAGACTTTAAAACATTATTCTGTCATTTTTATACTGTTTTTTATATAGTGTAGATGACATTATTCCCAATCAAATTATGGTTGGTTAATTGAGACTAAAGTGTAATGAATAACGTCTTCAGGTAGACGGAGTTATTCATTACAAAGAATCTCAACGAATGCTTCAAAAGTTTTACTAATGGTTGCATTCAAAAGTAAAAGAATATTTGTGAGTAGACTTGTCGAAGAAACATTTTTGTCATGCATTCTTAAGACACATGTCATTGCTCAAAATCCTTCAAATCAGAATAGCATAAAGTTTTGCGTTTTCTTTGAAATCCCTAATTTATAATTCTTTTAATAATTGTGATTAAAACAGTGAATGTGTCTGTAAAGAAATGTGATGGAATGCTTTAAAAAGAAGTTCAGCGAATATAAAGTGGTTTAGTTATAGCTTTGCTTCAGTATCTAATGTTGTAAAGGCTTTTGACCGCTGATTACACTTGTTGATAATAAAAGCACAATATTGGTAGTTTTTTTAAATTAAAGAGCCAATTATATCAATTGTATTTCATTAAAATGTTGGAAGACAAAAGGAAATTTTAAAATGGACTCTTGATATGTTGATTAATCTTCTTTGTTGACAACTGAGATTTCTTCTACACAAAATTTGAATATCTTAGCTTATTGAGAGCCAAATTAATTTTCTTTCTATTAATGAATTGGAAAATTTATTTTTCGAAGAGAGAATATTGGTAGTTCCTTCAAAATATCTGTTTAAAATGCTTAGGAATTTTTAGATCTATTTTTTGGAATTAGATCTTTTTTCTAAATGAAAAACTTTTGCATTCAAGATTTTCTATGATCTATCATCTGATCATTGAGTTTGCATTATTTCTTATAATCCATGACTAGGTAAAGCAGAAAAGCTATTTATAGTCTTAATCCCGCATCAAAACTAGATTTTTCTATATGAAAATATATTATACATAATTCTGAATTTTGAGAAGAAATTATCATATCTTAATTGGCTTGGTGAAGCTTTTTCAAGACTTAAATTAAAAATAAAATATTAAAGATTTATGGTCAGAGTCAGAATTGTGAAGGATTTGCTTTCACCTAAATAAGGAATGTTTTTCACGATGAATGATTAAGTATTGATGAAAAGAAACTTCGCATTTGCTAGGAATCACACAATTTATATTGAAATATTGTCTCTTTTTCAATACCAAAAGCATTCAAAAAACCTACTAAGAACGTTGTTGTTGAAGAATGCGCTAAATACACAGTGCCTATTAAGTGCGTTTACATTTTTGTAAAGATTCTTTCGCTTTTTGCTTTCAGTGTCAGCAGTTTCATTCAAGCTATTTTTATTGTCAGATGAATATTGAATTTTTTAACTACCAATATTTAGTTTATTACTTTATTAAATTAATATTTATTTTAAATTTGGTATTCTGCTGTATAAAATTTGAATAATCTATGAATGATAACGTTCTTGTAAAGTATTTTAATTGTCTGATTGTTTTTAGTTTTTCCAAATCGTTGATGATTTTCATTTATTCTAGAACAAGGTTTATGTTTTTGTTTAAAAATTGTATTGCTAAACAAAAGTTTGAGAGGCATTTACGATCTTCCTTTAAATGTTCCATACGTTCTTCTTTGGATTTCGAGCTTATTAAGATGTCATTACATTGTAGATGAAATAATAGCTAAAATCTTTTAAAACAATTGTAATAAAGAATAGGTGAAAAGGCTGCGTTTTATTTTTTAATGCAAAAGACATTCTGGATAATTAAAAAGAATCCGAAAAGTGGGCAGATTGCTGTATTTTCTATGTCAGATAAATAAGTTAAAATTTTTTGGCAGGACATTTATGAATATGGAATAGGAAACATGGTGCTATCTTCTAATTTCTACACAAAATCTTATAGATGGGGAACTGGTTATTTATCTTAATATGTACTGGATAATTTTGGTTTGTAATATTCTTGTAATCACTTACAAATCTCCAGATCCCATTCTGATTTTTCACCATCGGAAGGGAATTGGATTAATAACTTTTATATATTCCCCGAATATTTTGATTCCTCATTTAACGTATTTCATAAATTTTCGTTTTTCAGGTGACAGCCATTCTACTGCGGCGTAAACAAATGTACTATTTTTTAATTTAACTTGTGATGTAAGCCATCAATTTTGCTTACGTTTTGTTTAAAGAATTTTTTGGGGGTATGTCTTTAAATTGTACCAAAAGTGTTTCAATAAAAGTTATACAAAAAAAATAGAAGAAACTTCTGTGTCTAAATTATTATATTATACTGTAGTCAATGAATTTGGTGGTTATGGTACTATTGTTATGAATAATTGAATAAAATAGATGGATCTCTTGAAGCTGCCTTTTGGAATTTATAATAAACAATATTTCTGAAGGAAATCTACTCCATTAATTCCTCAACCAGAAAAAGCTTCGCTTAGGTCTAAGATTTAATTTTAATATTGCTCTGTTATAGATTTTTATTTCGGTAACACACTGTCAGAAAGCAATTGAAGATCAGATGATGACATTATTTCCTAACTTATTCTCTAACTATCTTCTATTAATTAACAAGAATCACTGATATATTTGCTACTGTGATCAAGAAGAGTTTTCTTCTATATTTGTCATAAGATATTGTTTACCTGGTAAGAGTCATTAGCCACTGCAAGCAAATGGCTTCTTAAGTTTTCAGGCAATCGTTCTTTTTCTAATGGAACAAGACGCTTATGAGCTTATTAACCAAATTTTGAATGATTACAATAATATTTATTATGTTAAAATTGTGAGGAAAAACGAGAACGTTATTGTTGGAGCTTAAATCAATTTCTATCAAATAAAATTTGAAAATTTTCTGAAAAAATAAAGAAAAATATTCTAAATGCTTTATTAAGGGTGCACTTTATTTTAAAAAGGTGCTTATCAATCACATTTTGAATTTCAATAATTATTTTTTTGAAGTATATATACATTTGTGCTGTGGTGTAGGATTTATTAAATTTATCTTCCATTTCAGTCAAGTTAATTAGTGGGTTCTTAATGGATCTCATTAATGGAGGCAACCTTATGACCACACAAATGGATGTAATATATTTTTTTCTGATATAGATTGATGGACTTTTATTTTGTGCAAAAGTTCAGATGGTCAGCGATAATGTGAGTCATTGTCGAGATTTACGTTGAGTTTCATCTGAATCGAATAGGCCAGCTTGGAATGTTGATTTGAATTTTTCATATTTATTATCACTTGGAGAATATGACAGAAAGTTAGCTATGACTTTTAAAATAATTTCATCTAATATAGAAACAGTAAAATAAGCTTTTTTGTATCTTGAATAATTCTCATTAATTTATACACTATACTTTATATTGTATAAACCAGAGTTTGAGTTCATTAGGCAAAATTCTAGGTTCATACCAGTTTACATACTTTGTCAATTGAATTCACCGTTTCTAAAGGAGTTTTAAAAATATTAATTTTGCTTGAATGTTATTTTCCAAAATAAGATACGTTTATGAAACATGTGAATCATTTAAAAAACTTCCGTGTTTTTTATTGGAAGTTTATATAAGCTTTATGAGGAAGAAAGAACATAGTTAGAGAAATACTAGTGATAACTCCAACGTCAAAACATCAAGTATCCTTCGTCCTCAATTGTGGAGATTGATGGTGTTTTGCTTAATTATAATACGACTTCATTATAAAATAAACATTTAAAATACGTATTTCCAGACTAAAGTCCTAAATTATTCTAAAAAAAACTAGAATCTTGAACATTAAAATAAATAACATTTTCTTCTTTTCTCATGAATGTAGATAGTGTCCTTTGCCAGCTGGTTACTTGGGAATAATCTCTTTTAAGTAATAGCCTGTAATATATGTTTATATTCGCAAACAACTGATCATCTGATATACACGTAACTTGAGAACTAATTGTATTTTAAATTTAACAAGAATGCTTTTCTAATAATCCAGCTGTTTTTCAGAACCAATTTTTAAAAGATTAATTCCATCGGGTAAACAAATGAAGCATAAAAAATGAGACCATTTAGCTTCTAAAATATAGTTTATTAAAAAAAGATAATTAGTTATCTTACGGGTTTGAAATTTTACATTATATATAAAATAAAAGCTTATTATTGCTTTTCGTACTGAAATGTAAATCAATATAAAATATTCGGGGAAATAGATAACCTCTTTGATAATATTATTTACAAACGCCTAGAATTAGCGCCTAAGACATTAGTACACGGACTCTCCAATACTTTTCAACAATTCCCTCATATTGAGAAAGAACCACACAATTATTTAAATGTTCAAAAGTCATTGGTTGACCAGAGTCACAAAAAATACAGTCCGGGGAATCCACCACTCCAATCACGTTGATGATATTAGTAAAGCAAATAAAACATTTTAAAAATTAAAAAAAATAAATTGCATATTTTTCAAAAGTTACTTAAATTTTTTTTAAATGAATTTATATTAACTTGTTTATATATATATATATATATATATATATATATATATATATATATATATATATATATATATATATATATATATATATATATATATATATATATATATATATATATATATATATATATATACATACATATATATATATATATATATATATATATATATATATATATATATATATATATATATATATATATATATATATATATATATATATATAAAGCAATTCAGTGAAAACTACAAGGAATAGTTAAATTTAACATTAAAAGTGCATTTTTAATCGATTTTACTGAAAGAAACTATCAGACTTTATAAAAAGTAGTTACTTTCAGGAAATTAGTAAAAAAATCTTTAATAAATACTAATTTTTGCAATTAAAAATTCTTAAACTTTTTTATTTTTTTATCAAAATTTTATACACATTGAAGTGTTATATAAATTTGCTTCATTTGTTTAGTTAAATATTTTCGCTTTATTTTTTCTTTATTATGATAAAAAATAAATTTAGCGTTTTTATAAAATTGATTTTCTGAAAATGCATTATTTTAACAAAAAGTTTCAAATATTTCAGAAATAAAATATCTGAAGATTATTAATTTACTTTACTAATGTAAACAAAAACCTTTTTCTCTTTTCGAAACAAATCATTTTTGAAAAGTGTAAGATTCTTTTTTCTCAAAAGATTACTTTTAAAAAATATGATTTAAATGTATGCTTTCTAATTTAATTAATTTAAATTAATTATGTATATTTAGTTTTTAATAAAATAAAATATGATATTCAATATTGCCATAAAAACATATTTATGTTAATATTTTACAAGTCTCAAAATATTGTAGTTAATTATTTTACTTAATTCATGCTGAAATTTAATTAAAAGATTTTTATAATATTAAAATGTTCGCAAATTAATTACTATGATTATTTCTAGAGGAATTGTGAGTATATACAATTTATTTATATTTATTGTATAAATATTTATTTTGATTTAACTAAAACTAAAATAAGTTTTAAAATCACAAATGAAGTATTGTATAAATCATTTAAGGATATTTCCAAAATAATTTTTCCTAAAAATATATCAAAAGATTTTCTCTTATATTGAAAAAGTTATGAATTAAATCAATTATATTTTATAGAATTGACTTGATGTGAAATTTAATGATATCTGTAAGTTACAAAATTATGAGAGTGAACAATATCCGCTGATTGGAAAATAATCATTGAAAGTTTATTCTTGTTGCAAAAGATGCTTGTAATTGCAGAGAATGGCCGGCCATCGTCATTGTTTCAGTTTCAACAGAGGGCGAGTTTAAGAGGGGCATGATGTTCAGCCTGAGTAGGGCAGGTTAATCCTTCCGGCAAATAGCAGCTGACAGACACCTGAATGTGTTCACAGTACACAGGTTGTAGCGAAAATGTTTGGATTACGGAACAGTGGTATATTTGTGGGAAGCCTGTGCAGTCAAGATGACGTCAGCAAACGTGGATCGACGAGGTCTGACGGGAGGCGGTAATGGTCCCGCAAAGCAAGTCTACCGAAATTCTGCAGCATGTGCAAGGCACCAGCATGCTCCTACATAGATATAGACATACGTCATGGAACACCTTAGGTTATCAGGTATAGCTCCATCACGTAATACATCTAGTTTGACAGAATTGTCACGAAATTTGAAAACAAAACTGAATTTTAATAGGTTTCTAAGATTTGAAATTAAGAATTTGACAGAAATATAACATCAACAGCAAAACATTTACAAAATTTTCCCTATGGAAGATGACATGAGGTAAATATTGCAATCAAATTGTGAAAATAGATTATCCTAGCACTCCATGTAACCTTGGTAAAAAATACAAATTAATTATCTTGATGATGGTCATAGCAGACGATATAAGTAGTTTATAACATAAATATGCAAGCAATATAATTTTAAGTTTAAGTAGAAGAGTATAAAGAAGAGCAAATAACTGGGACAGATTTTCAATAAGTACGAATAACTCCCTCATGCTTTAACTGTGTCCTTTAATGTAATACATCTGGTAATACATTGCATTTTTAGCAATACCAAAGGACTGCATTGTATACACGCAGATAGTTAAGAATACATATGCATGGTTGGTATCCTATTGAACATTTAACATTTGCTGTAGGTGATAAATAGTAGAATGTTTAAAGTATAGCAGATTACAATCTGCTGATTCAGTTAAAATTTTGCAGCAGCTCAGACTGTGCACTGTAGTTACCACGATTATTGAACAAAGATAAAACAAGAAACAAGAACAAGAAAATTATTGAACAAAGATATAAATACAATAAATAGTAAAACTGCAACAGAAAGTGAATAAATATATAACAAAATACTTTACAGACACTCTAACATTACTAGAAATAATAATGAAAATTAATTGCACTAAAATTGCTAAATAGGGTATTTCTGAAAACTGAAAGCAAACTTAAATATAAACCCCCAGTTTTATAAATAGTGCTTAGATAGAGGGAAGTGTTATACCATATGAAGATTGTGTTAGAAAAAGAGCAAATATATACAATACATTGATGGTATATTTATACATAAATAAAGCATATACTAAATTGTGCTATATTATACAATGCATTATTTTATCACATAAAAAACCTGCATTGTCTGTTCACAGTTTATAATGGTTTACAATGTTTAGGAAATATAATGCAAAACTAGACATTAAATTTACCAATTGATAAACTTTGCTAGGATTTTTAATATTGCACACTACGTTGTGCTGAGTCAATTAATATTTTTCAGCACCTTAATTTGAATTATTATTATCAAAATTATAAAAACTAATTGCAAAACAAATACAATACCTAATAATATTTTATCACAAAAAGTGGAGAAATACCTTACGATGATTTTTACCCTTTACCAGAATGTTCTTATTATGAATTATGAAATCCCGCTGCTCAGTTATGGCATTATCCTTACAGAATTAGGATCCTTTTTCATAGATAAAAGTGATTATGTCTTTATCTTATGCAGAAGAGAAGGACTTTTGTTAGCATAGCGGAGAAAATGGAGTAAATTCCTCCTAATTTTTAGGTGCTTTGAGGAGACATTGTTTTGTGAAATCACTTTCAAACACGTAATGAACAATGGTTCCAACCGCGTGAACAAGCACTATTTGGAGGTATACCGTTTTTGTTGAGATACTCCGGTGTTGGAGTATGTCCAGAAAGAAACTATGATTCCTTGTGGTCCTTGACTGTGAAATCAAGAGAGACAGTGTTTAAGGCTGTATGCTCATCTACCTTGTTCTGCCTCATTCCATTCTTGTTGCCAGGCCATTAGTAAATGGTTGCGTAATTTAGAAATCGAGTACGATTTGGGCCATTTTAATGCAATTTTTTACGGGTTTGAACATGCTTTGGCAGCTTGCTTTGCCAATGTGTCAACTCTTTCATTACCATTAAGTCCGACATGAGTCTTGATCCAGTAAAGACAAATTTGCCATCGATTGTTAAATGTCTTGAGTCGATTTTGAATGTCTTGAATCAGTGGGTTTCTGTGATATGGGTTATATATTCCCAAAAGAGCTGATTGGCTGTTTGACCAAATCACTGCCTAGTATAAATTATTTTCGGCAATACATTTTAATGCTTGATCAATCGCAACAAATCCTGCTTAGAAAACACTGCCAGCTTCTTTTAATTGTCCCTGCCAATAACCACTCTACTGTCTATTTTTGAAAATGCAGAAAAATGCTCCCACTTGGACTTTTATTTTTGAGCCATCAATAAAAAAGTATTGGAGAATGCCTTGGCACTATGTAGGATTCGAAGTATGAGCCATTATCCCTTTCATTTGTGTTGCTGGGTGGAATAATGTTTTAGAGGAAATTTCAAAGTCAGATTATAAAAGGGTTATAAATTGTTTCCATAAAAGTAATTTTATCTTGATGTTTCAAAATATTAAATTTAGCAGATTCTAGTCGAACCATTAATTGTAATGGAAAGACTCCTGCGAAGATGTTTAATACTGCCGTAGAAGTCGCGCGGAAACATCTAATGATAGTTAAGGTAAAGTGTCTTTGTAAACTGGATAGTTGTCTGACTTGTCTGCTTGTCATTGGTTCCACCGAGACTGCTAATCCATAGCATATCATTTTTTCAATAATGGTTTTATACCAAATTTTGAGAATTCTGGCATTTACACCCCAGTTTCTATTCGTTGTTCGTCTTAAGCTGTTTACAATAGCGATATTTATCTTTTATTGCTTGATGTGAGGGAACCATGATAGTTTGCAATCGAAAATTACTCCTAAATATTTCATTTCCTTAACTTTTTTAATGTTTCGTCCAAAAATTTCAATCTTTGGATATGATTTTAAGCACTTCTTGTAGCTGCCAAAAAAGATGGTTTGAGTCTTTTCATGGGTGATAGTTAATTTATGCTCCTTACACAAATCTTCAAATTGTGAGAGTGCAATATTGGCTGTTAGCTTTAATTGCTCTTTTGTTTTTGCCGAAACAATGAGCAGCGCACCATCGGCAAATGCTTGCAACCGGTATGATATTTGGCCATTTCTGGAGAAGGAAATCATTAAAGTATATGTTCCAAAGCAATGGTCTCCCACAAGATCCCTGCGGACGCTTCTGTTATGGCGGTGTAGTACAAAACCTCCATCATGTTTAATTAAACTCCTTCTATCGGTGAGAATGTGTACCCACATCTTAAATAAATTGTTGGGACAGCTAAGCTTGGGCATTTTATCTAGCACTACTTACCACCGGATTGAGTCAAAAGCTCTTTTGAGATCTAGGCTGATTACTACTGTCTTGTGTGTCCTCTGTTTTTATTTTCTTCAATCTTTTTTTATCAGGTTTTTCAAATCATGCTCTGTTGATTTATTAGCTCGAAATCCAAACTATAATTCGCTCAGCTTCTTATTATTTTCGAGATAAGCTCGTTCTTTCTACCAGCAATTTTTCCAATACCTTACCTATTGCCGGCAGAAGACAGATAGTTCTGTAGGATCCAGGTTGATTTGGTTTTTTCCCATTTTTCAGAAAAAATATGATTTGGCCTTTTTTATTAGTACGAGGAAATCAGTGTAGTTTCAGGCATTTATTAAATAATATGTTAAAGAGTGATGGTGCAGCATAGTGAATAACCTTGACAAAAGCATTTTCTATACCATCTGGTTCCGGATCCTTTCCTGTTTTAAGTATTCTAATGGCGTGCGTGACTTTTTGTTTTATGAACCATTGATAATTTGGAGCAGTATTTATACATAATGGAATTTCGAATTTGCTTTTGTTGTGTGTATCTTCTTTAGTGTTATTTTCAGGAAAACAAGAAGTCATTATTTTGTTTATAATATCTTCCGCTACGACTTGCCTCTTGCATTGTGAACCTGTACCATTATCTGTTAGTAGAGTTGGCTTGAATGTTTTGCCCATAGCGAGCTTCTGCAGTGTGCAATATACTACCTTTTATTGGTGCAGTATTTGTGCCAACTGCTTAACTTGGCTTCTTGGATTGAACGCTTATAAATAGCCAGATCTTTTTTTTATAAACTTGAAGCTCTATTCCTCTTGCTGGTTCCGGTGTTGATTTCAAGCGTCTTCTCAAAGCTTTGAATTTTAGACGCATCTGCCTTAGTGTAGAAGTCCACCAGTTTATATTAGTTTTCGGATTAGCAATTTTTATTTTTAATGTCTCTTCACAGGTTTTAATAATATTACTATTAATGCCTTCGACTATATATTCGAGTTCTTTTCTGTTTTTCGCATTCTGGATTTTTGGAATTTCCAAGAGAAGATAGGGTCTAATTCAATTTTGAAAAGCTTTCAATCTGCAGTTTGTTTTGTATTTTCTGTTTGAAATAACAGTAGTATCAGTCTTGATTGTAAAGGTGATGTGTAGGTGGTCAGAACAGGAAAGTTCATTTTCTATTTTCCAATCTTCAGTTGAGATGATGTTTGCTCCAGAGTACAACGTGAGATCTGGCCAACCGTTTCCTTGATTTGTCACAAATGTAGGTGGACATCCAAAGGTATTAGCAATAATTAAGTTGTTTAACTCCAAATAATATTATGGCTGTTAAAATCTCCCATAATAACTGAGGGTAGATGCTAATAGGTAGTCATAAGGTTCAGGATGAAGTTTAAGGTGTCTTCTAAGTCTTCCAATAATGATGCGTAAGCTGTAATAATGAATAGTTCTAAATCTTTGAAATTAAGAATATTTGCAGCAATATCTCTTGTGGCATTAATGTTGATCCAATTCCAGTCACTGTTTGTGCTAACAGTAAAGTAAACACCAGCAGAGGTCCCTGTACCTAACCCTGAAAGAGTTTTATAGATTCAATGGACCCGCTGGAGAGAAAAGAAAACGGAACACAGTACATACAAGACAATACAATTATGCTTGCAATCATATGGAGACACTGAAAATTATTACATTTACACAGTAAAGAGGGTAGTAAAGTATACTATTTTACACAAATTGGATTGCAATTGAGAGTTAACATGGGGACACGTAAGAAGCATTCAAAATAGGTGCATGACAAAATGCATGGCAGGATGTGGTAAGACAGGCATATAAAATACAAATCAAATTGCATGCATATGAGAAATAAAGAAAATAAATGGAAAAACAAAAGGAAATTAAGAATGATAAAACAGAATTGAATAGATATACCTGCACTTACTGCAAATTAATGAGGTAATAATGATTAATGAATAATTAATGCATTTAGTATATAGATTTGGTAGTTGGATGTATCGGCTCAAAGTAAGTTAGGTCATATGAAATTCTAAGTTATATATACAAAAAGTTTAGATAGGTTATACATAATGCATTAAAATAGGTCAATACAACATCATGATAATAATTCTGATTAAGTAATTAAGTAAGAGAGCTGGAATGAAGATGATAAAATAGCAAACAAATAAAAATGACTATATACAAGAAGATGAAAAACAGGCGAAATGTTACAGGTAGAGAGGGAAATGTCTAAATGTAGAAGATGAGAGAGATGGAGTATGCAATTTTATCCTCTTCCAGGTGAAGTCTATCTCCGTCACGGGCATCATTATCCTCCTATTCCTCTGGAATTATTAAGTCCCTATATTCAAGGAGAAAGTTTATAAGATTAATAATTTTTAGCTTTGCACCCTTGTTGATGGTGATGTTTTTGAGCCAGATACATTTCAGATTGTCACTGGGGGTAGTAAAGTGCCAGGAACTCATGATGGGGGCGTGTTGTAGCGTAATGAATTGGGGTACCTTCTTCTCCACATGCACAGCTATCAGTGGGTTGTACTCCTATTCTATTCAGGTAACTTAAAATGGGCCATGTCCCGTTACAAAAATCGTTATTTGTCGGGCCAGGACTGTTGGTTCAAATTCACTTTTGGCAAGATGGAGTATACTGGGCGTTCGGTGGTATTCTGATCCCACAGAGTTTGCCAATCCTGAATTAATGCAATTTTCCTGATCCTTTTGAAGTAAAACCGAGGAAGAGGGAGATGAATTTCCGATTCATCTGAAGTAGCAGCAGTTTTTGCCAGGTGGTCTGCCATTTCGTTCCCTTCAAATCCTACATGAACCTTTATCCAGCAGAGAAAGATGTTTTGTTCGTTGTTAAGTTCCTCTTGAATTTGCTTGGCTAAATGACTGATAGCTTTTTTGTGCTAACAGTAGCTGCTCTAGGATAAAAATCAATGTTTGATGAATAATTAAAATTCCATGTTTGTGAGAAACCCGGAATATTACCTTTAATAGTTTGCGGTTCTTGGATTCCTATAATATCTACATTATGTTGATTGATAAAAGTAGTAAGCTGAGAGGTTGCCGCTTTAGCTTTTTGCAGATTTATTCGCGTAAATTTAATAATACCTGTTCCAGGGTTTTCCTTAAATGGAGTAGTTTCGAGTCTTGACTTTTGAACTACAGATGATTGTTGTATATGCTTCATTTTCTTCGGAGTTACCTTCTGTATGTTAGGCATTGTATGAAAAAGGCCGCATGGCGGGTTAAAAATTTTTCACCTCGCATAAAAGATTCCTGCAATATATGCATCATAGTGTTTTAGTTTTGCATGGCTTCCATTAAGGAGACTCCCATTAAGGCCACAGCATAGACGCCAATGTCTTTAATGATGCTAGATTATAGTGACGTGGGTAACGGAGTGGCACAGGATCGTCTTCTCAGATAAATCATACTTCTGTTTCTTCAAAGACAGTCACCGCGTACGAGTGTATCACCGACATGGAGACAGGTACAATCCTCCAACAAATGTTGAACGCTCCATCGCTAGACAACGTGTCATCATGGCTTAGGAAATGGTTTGTGGCGCCATTGCTTAGGATTCCAGATCACCTCTAGTTCGTATTCACGGACCAATGCTACGTGGATGATATGCTGTGGCTAATGACACTCTTTTACATTCATTGTGTGTTGCAGGATAATATCATCAGCAGGATAACACGCGATCACACATTGCTTGCATTAGCCAACATGCCTTGGAAGATGTGCAGCTGCTTCCCTGGATACCATGCGTGCCAAATCTTTTAACACAGTAACAAGTTTAGGATATGATTGGACTTTATTTTCAGATCCTGCCACAGCCTTCTTTACAAGAAACACTTTGGCAAATGGTTGACAGGGAATGGAGAACCATTCCTCAGGACGTCATCCATACTCTCATTGAGGCTGTACCTACACATGTTGCTTCGTGTATCACCGTCCACGGTAAATCACGAAATACGAATGTCTTTTTGTTGGGTGCTTCCTCTCCCTGTTTGCCAAGTTCACTAATACTATGGATTAATATAATTCAGAAATTTATAGTTTTTTAAAATTTCATTGCACATCTTTGGAAAATATCTCAAAAATACCATGAGTTAGAAGAAATTTTGTGAAATTCATTGTGATTTCAAATAATAATTTTTAAAAGTAAAAATGTGAAACGTATAAAGCTAACAAAAATGTTTCATTAAGAATTAATATAATGTCTACTTTATATGATGAAACTATATTGAAAATATTAAGCAATACTTACAAGATATAATTTGAATAAGCAATTTAACACATTTAAATTAAAGTGAAACCACCATATTTATTAGACATACAATTCATAAGGGAAACATTCAATTTTTAGAAAAAGTAATGCTTCTATGCCTTGTTTCAACACTATTTTAGAAAAAACTTAAAGTATTTGAATTATCGAACAAAATTTATAATCAGTACACATTTCCATAATAAGACTTTACTTTTATTGTAGAAATTTGAAAAATTTAGATTTAATTAAAGTTGGACATTATAGGCTTATTTTTAATGTATTGTTATTGTAATTAAATATTCTCACAAAATATAATATAATTTTTAATAGCTCTTAGTTGCTAATTTTTAAAGCCTCATATTTTATATTGATTTTTATCATTTTCTATGAATAAGGTCTTGTTATTTTATGATATTGGAAATGTTAGCATACATCGAAAGTAAAACAATACTACAAGTACTATACTTAAGTATATACTTAATTATATACTTAAGTATGTACTTAATGAATATAGATTGAAAATATGCGAATGTATGGTTAACAATTCGACTGATAAAATTAGCGGCAAAATATTAGATTAACTGCTAAATACTGTCAAGGGTTATGGTAATACATATTACAACAAAGCCACATTTTTTAATACTTTTTCTAATTCAGTAAATGACTCATCTATATTTTTAGTGAGGAATTGTTGTACATTTTACTTATTTATCTAAATTTAATTATAATAATTTATAATAATTGACTTGTAATTAAATTTAATATTTTAAATTTAATTATTTTAGTTTTTGTTTTAAAATTTTTTTATGCTGAATTCGTTAATTATTCAATTTTGAGGCATCACATCTGAATAATACTAACAATAGATATAATCTATTAATAACTTACAGATAATAGCGTTTACTTGTTCGTTATAGAATTTGTTTTAACACATTTCTTACTTCTATAAAAATTCATTTATAATTTTATGCAAAACATGTCTTACTTAAATTGTAAAAATGAGTTAATTAAATAGAAAACTCAATTTATTAAATAACTAATTCACCATGTTATATTTTGATTCAATACAAAGTGCAAAAATACAGTATATTTTTTCACTGTCATGAATATGATGTGTGTTATTTAGAACGTAAATACTAAAGATTTAATGCCTTTTCATTGATATAAAAACTTAAGCAAATTTTCATCAAAAGTTTCAATTGTATTATACAAAGAAATGTGTAGTAAAAAAGCTTGTGTGTGTAAAAATATTTAGGATGTTAAGGCTTACTGATGTAAATATTACATCGAAAATAATTTAACCTGGATTCCATGAAAATTGACAAGGTTTCTGATTTAGTAAAAATTTTATTTCTATTAAATAAAGAAAAGAGCTTCCATTTGCACCAAGACTATATTTTAAAGTGTCATTACAAAATTAATTTTATAATGTATAAATATTTTAATTTTATAATATACAAATATTTTGTATATAAATATGATAAAATATTTTAAAATTAATTATCAAAAATAAGAAATATTTTATTTCTTCTTGAATATTCCTTAGACAAATAGTAAATTATTTAGAAAATTATTCTATTTGTTTTATGTCGTTTTATAACTTGCTTATCCTATATCAACTCATGTTTTTCTGAAGTTGATTTATCACAAATATTTAAATATTCCTGAGATAAAAATAAAAATGCGGCATATTGATATAAAAATAATTAATAAAAGTAATAATATAAACTATATGATACTAAACAAATTTAAATTAGCTTAGTAGATATTTCTTAAAATTTTGTAATAAGGGTTTAAAGTTTAATTTAGCATTCAGATTAAATTTCAAATAATTTAAGAGTAACTGTCAAATAAATGCAGCTTAGTTTTCTTCTGATAATTAACGGTTATTAATTATCAAAAGCAAACTAAGTTAATAAAAATTATTTTATAAGTTTTTGCTTTCTACAGTATAAAATTAAGATCAATTAAAAGATTAATTCTATTAATGTCTGTTTTTTGCAAAATAAAAAAGTTACATTTTCACTTTAACTAACCATGAAATTCTTTTTTGTTAGCAACTAAGATTTTTTTTTTTTACTTTTTAAAAAAGTTTGCGAAAAAATTCGGAGCTTAGCTTAACTTTTTAACTAATGCAATTTATTTTCATAGTTTTTCTTAAAGTAATGATACCAAATTTTATGTATAAAAAATAGCTTTTTTCCTGTTTATGCTGACATTAAGAAAAAAAGTAGTAAATGTTGTCTAAGAAAATTATCTTATATTTTATTTTTATTCTCAGCTTGAAAGCTAGAGAGGTAAGTCAGTTTAGGAATTTCATCATTGTATTTTGTTTCTCGTTATAAAAAATTTCATCAAAGTAAAGTTATATTGTTGAATGTTTTTAATTAAATAGTATTTCTTTAAAAAGACGAATTACCCATTTAAAATAAAATTCTTAAATACCAATAATTTAATCTTAACAAATTTTGTTGATTAAATTTTCTGAAAAATATCTTTCCAAAGAATTTATTTTTATAACAAAGATGGGAAGCATTAAAGGGTTTTATACTTTATTTTAGAATAATATAGAGGCAAATTTAATTCAAGCAAAATATAAATATATTAATATGCTTAAATGTTAGGCATTATTTCAATAAGATATTTATTTTCACAGATAGCTTTTTTATGATAAATTATCTTGAATTATATAATTCAAATTCTCAAATATTTTTTTCAGAAATGTAGGTTGTTTTTTTATCCAGTGTGAAGAATTTAAACAATAGATTTATTTGAAAGAATACAAAAAATAAACTAATCTTTTAGTTTTAATTTAAGTGAAATATGGTAAAATCAATGTCTATAATAGGTAAAGGAAGAATGGCCATGCAATTTAATAGAAAAGCATAAATTTTAAAAAATATCTTTATTGGAAATACTCTGCTTTCCGGTAAAATTTATGGTATGCAAATGAAATCGAGATAAAAGCATGCAAAGAATTTTTTAGTTTATTTAAATTAATTCTAAACTTTTCTCTTGCTTAAATTTATGGGAAAATTCAATACCTTAATGCTATCTAGTATTAAATTACTTTTGCTTTGGTGGGTTTCAATAAAATTTGTTTAGTTAGAAGGATTGATATTTATTCGATGCATTCTTTTGCGTTTCACCCAAGCATTCTTATTAAAAAAACAAGCAATAATTTTGTACGATTTAAAAGTTTTTAATACTCTTGTTAAAGTCAAGATTTGATATGTTGCACTTGAATCTCAACCATTATGTAATGTTACAAACTGGTCATTTTAATTACTATTTTGTTGCACTTTGTCTTCCACCAAAATAAATATCGTAAATTAAAATAAATTTTCTCAGGGAAAAAATATCAGTAAAAAGTTAGTTGTTAATAGTCAATTCAAATAATTTTAATTATGTATAAACAAAATTACTGATGAAAAGCTTTGATTAGACAGAGTTGACTAGCAGTTTTGATTTGTTTACTCACCTTATTTAAGTAATTTGTTTCAAATTCATTTTTAATGCTGGTTATTTTTAGTTAAATTAACAAATTCATGGCATCATTTTTATGCTTACTATATCTTGTAATAAGATAACACTCTCCTTAGAGTGAAAACTCCCCATCTCTATCCCAGCAATTTGGATGTTGTACTTCTGGCCTCTGGGTGCAATTCTGTCAAAGTGAATGCTTGGAAATTTTCTGGATTTCCTCATTCATTACATGTGAATATGAACCATTATGAAAAGTCCTCTAAAAAGCAATTTATGCGTAGGATATTAACATTAAAATGTTTTAGAATAGCCCCAGACAGTTATTATGGGGTGTCTAAGTAATTGACCTAAACTTATAATAGCATTAATCGAAGTAATACATATTGATCTCACAATCCTTATTTTTTGAACGGTCAAGTTTTGTTTAATATGTTTAAATTTTCGAAAATTAGATTAAATCTTTCATATTTATAAATTGTCTGAGAAATAAGCTTTAAATTAATTGTTCCACTTATTTATGTTCAATTTAGTTTTATCACAATGAATTATCGTTAAATGTACTTAGCATTTTATTATTTCTTAACAAATAATACGGTAATATACAGATTATATCATTCAAATTGTAACGATTACTAAAAATTTTAATAGCATATAATTATTATAATTCAAATTATAATACATATAAATGACTTTTAAAAATCCTAGTAACTTTTCCAGAAAAGATTCGATGTTTTACCTAATATATTGATAAACGTAATACTATTCTGTGATTGAGTTTGATTAAAAATAAAAGTTTTTTTTGAGTCATATTTCACAGCATATTATTATTAGTAATTAAATATATAGTTAAATATTTAGTAACTATACTAAATATGTTAAGTATAATATACAATATATTAGAAAAATGCTAAACTGGGTAATTCTTGATAATGAATCACAGCAATTCAATATGCAATATTGATGGGTAAAGAACCTAGTGTTTTGCTTTCATAATTGAAACAAGAATAACATAACTTAGTTTTTGAATCATTCTAGAATATTTTGCAAATTTCTCAGAAACAAATTATTTATAACTAAATTTTTCTAAAGAATTATTTAGAAATAATAGTATTTTCAAGCGTAATTCCAAAGGAATGCATTCATGAATTTGAAATTAACTTTATAATAATATTAAAAATTAAAATACATATGCATAAAATGGTTTATACATATAAATTAGAAAATTAGAAGACATATATGTGTTTTATAAGTGACTATTTTAGTTACAAAATTAACATAAATTGAACATATTAAATCGGAAAATACGTTTACTAGATAAATCAACATTTTCTTGTTTCACTGTGTTTATAAATAACAATATTCATTACAATATATTTGACATAAATGGGTAGGACATTTTTAAAATGGTATTCTTTTAGTAATTGGATATTTTGATACGTTGTATGATGAAGTTTAAGAATTAATTCATCACGATATTAAGAAATGGCATCTGAATCTATTATTTGCTGAAAATAATGTTAAATAGATTCGAATGGAAGAGGCAAATAATGATAAATATATTCGGAATAACTTCAGTTATACATTGTATTTTACTAAAGTTTTAATTTGTAAAATTTACTACGAGATCTATTCTTCTTTGACCAAGGAAACATTTTTTATTATTCCTATATCAACTTCTTTCATTATTCCTCTACAATTTTTGAAATAAAAAATACATGCATCAACGATAGGCTTGAAATAGTGTTTGTACATTCTTAAGAGTTATCCATAAAATCTTTCAAAGTTACAGGGTGAAATTTTAAAATTGGATAAAATGCCTTTCAATTTCAAATATATATAACTACTTTAGATAACTAAATTCTGAGAATTACTTAAAGTAAGCATTTTTTTCACTTGAATGCTTATAGTACTAAGCATTACTAAAAATAATAAATACATTAAAATTATTATCAAAATATTGCAAATCGTTCAATATTTTGATAACAATGTAAAATTAAGGTTTATGAGTTACTACTCGTCTTTAAGATGTTTAATCTAATGTCTTATATTTTTTACTTTCATAAATTAATGATGAGTAACAATTAAAAGTGTTTAAAAATTAGTTATATGAACTGCGAAAGTGTTTTTTGGATTGTGAATATTTATTTAAAGAAAGTCAATTGGATGAATCATTTTCATTCTGGAAAATATTAATATAATTATTTGAGAAAAATGGCTAATAAAATGCTGGAAAACCTTAAAAATGATATTATCAAAAGTGTTTTTTTTGGATGAGTTTGAAGCGTAGTCTTAATGTTTTTAATTGAACAAATTATGTTTGTTAATTTAGATATGCAAAATTCAGGGAAATATATTTCAAGTAAATGTCATAATAGACTTATGTTATTAAAACTGGTAAAGGCTGAATAAGTGGATTTCAAAAGATACAACTTTTTAGAGAAAGAAAGAAGGTTATTTTTTGTAATAAAGTAAAGAATACTTGAAAAAGTCTAATTTATGAGGATAAATGAAATTAATTTAATTTCTAAATTTGAGGATCAGTTCGTCTAAATAATTAATGTTTAAATTCAAAAAGTAATTCAAAGGGAGTATCATTTTCCCCTCACTTGGAAGAAAAATTTAAAGGAAAACATATGTGAAATAAACGTTTTCGCTTATTATAGACGCTCTTACTCACAAGGATGACAAAAATAGAAACATGAAAGAAGAAAATAATAATCCACACTCAAAATTATATTATTCAGAAGTCAAGCTGTCTGACGAATGGTTAGCGATTTTGACTTCGGTTAAACAGTTCGTGGGTTCGAATCCCACCTTGGCTATGGATGTTTGTAGTGGTCCAAAATCCACTTTAAACCGTAAGTCCCGGTCTAATTAGCCCTCGTGTGCAAAAAATGACCTTTGAGCGACAGACAAACCAAACCTATTATACAGAATATGAAAGTATAACAATAGTACAAAAACATGGGGGAAAACTCCCAAAGTTGATGATAAAGTAAAGTGAATATAAGCTTGAGAATTATTACTAATTAAATTAACTCTAATCTAAGTAAAATTAAAATATTTCTATATAAGTTAAGCGATACAACATTTCCCAATGGTTTTAACTTTTTTTTAAATTATATGCAGTCTCCAAATTAGATTATTACTGCTACAAAAATACTATCATAGTTTTTTTGTATTAAAGTTTTCTTCGCTCTCGTGTTGAAGGCGGTAATTGTCACTGCAGTAACATAGAATTTTGCCATTGACAGGAGAGTCTGAAAAGCATTATTTACTTTTAGTTTTCTCATGAAAGCTGACTTCAAATTCGCCTGTTCTAACCCTCAAAGAGGCCCCGCTTTTAATAAGAAACTAAAATTAACTTGATCGTGTCTATGCTAGAAGATCAAATATATCTTTTTGTCATATTATTCATCCTATTAAAGGAAAATTCTCATTCTCACAAGCGAAGAAAATGGATTTGTATGAATGTAGTTACAAATTCTGTATGTGACAATTCTTACATATTACTCAGTATGAAATTACAGATTTTATAAATGAGAACAAAATAATTGCATTATATATATATATATATGTATGTATATATATATATATATGTATATATATATATCTGAATCTGAATTCGAATAAGACTTCAACCCCGATTTATTAAAATCAATATTGTCCAGTCCATTTCCGGTTTAGCAAGAGTTTCTTACTACTTAAGCCAAGGCCATAAATCAGCTCAGCTGCCAATTTTCAACATGTTGCAATGATTGGCATATGATGATGATGATCCAATTACTCAGCATTCTAGACTGGACACTTTTAGACCAGACATTTGCTGTTAATTTGATATTTGAAGAACGTGCTGGCCATGGTAGAAATTGGCACAATTTCTATAGCAGTTAGAGTCCTCACAACACCGACAAAGTGTAATCGTGGATTATACTGCTGAAACAGTGTTTTGCAGGTCTTTAATTAAGTTACAGACCTTAATGCAACGGAAACGTGAAGCTTACAACTCACAACTCTATCAATGCCAATACAGACGTGGCTAGAGGCAAATCAATTTCACCCTTCCCATACTATTAATTTGGATGATGAATCAACATGAAAATGTCAAAAGTATTCTGGAAAGATGTCTTTTGTCTAATGCTACTAAATAAAAATGTTTTTGAAAAAATTGAAATTTCTGTGAATACAAAACGTCGTTAGATTTCTGTATTCATGTATACCAAAGAAAAATAAAACCATGGTCAGCAAGATGACAGAACATTTGCGTTGTGAATGATCACAAATCTCCGTTTCATTATCTTAATTTAGCTGTATCGTACATTACAGCTATGAGGGTAATATATTTCTCGAATCTCTGCACACAGCTTATCAGTTGGATTTAGCTGGTACGTCTTAGGCATTTTTGCTCTGCACCACATCTGCCCAATGAGATGCAGAAATAATTGATTCTACGTTTTGCAGTCAGTTATGGGGTGTTGACATACGCTAACAGCAGTATACGACAAACTGTAGCTTGGATATAATAGAATTCTACTTCTATCAAAGTCATAAACGTGCTGTTCAACATTTTTCTTTTTTCTTATAAGCAAATTGCATAAGTTACAACCTCTATCCATTTTACATAAATTTATTGAAAAAATTTTAATATTTGCATATTTTTCAGGATTGAAATCTTAATGTGTTTAGCATGTCATTTTCTTGATGTCTAAATTTGAATAGGAATCAGTGTACATGTTTGCATTTTTTTCCACTACTTAAAAATATTTACATTTTATCTATACAAATGAAAGTTAACATTTTGTAAGTAAAAGCACAAACATAATATTTTATATTGCGCAGTTTAAATTTTTTAATAAAACCTCAACATATTAAATTTTTACAATCTTATACCTTAAATTTAATTTAATTCAAAATTTTTATTTTTTAATACCTCCATTATATGATATTTATTGTAACATTAACATGCAAATATGTATCATATTTACTAAAATGATTAATTTTTATGCCCCTTTAATAGTTGCTGGGATTTCTTAAAAAGAATTTTATTTATTTATGAAGAACTAAGTACGTGTTTTACACATGTGTGGATTACTGTTTATTCACAACAACAATTAACATTTTTTATCCATACCATTGAGATTCCATTTTAACTTTCTCTCCACCCAATCATAGAGCCTATTTTGCAAAAATTGATCTCTCATCTGAAATATAGAGATTGCATTAAGTTTTAATATTGACTGGATTCATACTAAATATGCAATGTATCTTTATCAGTATCTTGTAAAGATCCTAAAACGCAGACTTTACATTAGAACCATTTTCTGACAGTATTATCTCCATGGACTATGAATTCGAAGAGGAGTATTAGTAAATGCTTTTGGCTTGTTTATCTGTTTGAGTTATCGCGGGAACATTTCTTGTTTTCCTTTTTCATAATTCTTAAACAAATTTTGGAAATGAACAGCTTCAACTTGGACACATAGTTTAAAATGGATTCCAAATCAGTGTGATTATTCAAACCCAAAGAGAGGATCAATCTCTAAGCTGTTGAACTGAAGAGTCTTAACTCTTCTGCTTTTATGAATACATTATTAAAGTAGATAAGACATGTAACAATGTTAAAGTAGATAAGACATGTAACAATATTAAAGTAGATAAGACATGTAACAATATTAAAGTAGATAAGACATGTAACAATATTAAAGTAGATAAGACATGTAACAATATTAAAGTAGATAAGACATGTAACAATATTAAAGTAGATAAGACATGTAACAATATTAAAGTAGATAAGACATGTAACAATATTAAAGTAGATAAGACATGTAACAATATTAAAGTAGATAAGACATGTAACAATATTAAAGTAGATAAGACATGTAACAATATTAAAGTAGATAAGACATGTAACAATATTAAAGTAGATAAGACATGTAACAATATTAAAGTAGATAAGACATACAACAATTAAGACATGTAACAATATTAAAGTAGATAAGACATGCAACAATTAAGACATGTAACAATATTAAAGTAGATAAGACATGTAACAATATTAAAGTAGATAACACATGTGACAATTTTTTCACTCGTCAATGCGTTCAGTATTTTAATTTAATAACAAAAATTTCAGGGGTTTCCATGAAATCCAAAATTTTATGCATTTCATCAACATCATTGAAGTTAAAAGAAAATGATACATAAATTTCCCACTATTTGTTTTAACTATTTCAAAGGAATATATTTAATAAAACGGGGCATTCTTTTAAATACAAATTAGTTAAATAATAAATATTCCTTCTAAATAAGGGTAAATTTTTATGAATGTTTATATTAGTTTAGTCTATCGTATACTTTTACGTGAATTTTTCTGTTTCAGCTCTATTCATTTATATTAATATTCAACAAGAAAAATTTCAAATTTTATATAAATTGAAAAATAATTAAAGTTAGAATATTTAAGGAACGTTAAATATTTTTTATAAATTAAAAAAAATCTATATGTTTGAACTGATATTTTACAACTATCCTAAATTAAGATAAAAATAAATAATTATTATTATATACAAGAATTAATTAAACTACTATAGAATAAAAAATTAATATTTTTTTAGTTTGTAATCAAAATTCGTTATAAATTAATAGCTGATAAATTACGGGATATATGATTTTGGAATATATACAAGGAATCATTTTCAAAGTCAAATGTTAATTACTATTATTTAAAAAAGGGTAAATTAATAATTAAATTCAGTAGTCTCATTCCAGTATTTTCCATGAAGTTTTGGTTGGAAACACACTTGGATGAAAACATTTTCCTATTATATTCTACAAGTAAATGTCAGAATCATTTTTAATTTCATGTATAATTTGGTAAAAATGTAATACAACTGTGATAAAATGCATTTTATTTTTTCATTCGATATGAAAAAATTTAAAATCAACTATGTTTGAGATATTTTCCTTATTACAATTTATATGAGTCTTTCGGATCTTTTTTTCTATATTCCTTCCCTCTTCAACTCCAGTTTTCAGTTGCTTTTCTCTTCATGTGGAATATCTACAAAAGCTTTCTTGAGATACTGACGCAGTTCTCTTTTTACTGGATTCTCTTTGAGACTAAATTTGAAATTTATATAGATTCGTATTACTTAAAAGAGAGATTTTTATTGTTAATGCACAAAAGATTAACATTTTTAATTCCAGATTTTCTGTTTAAAGAAAATATAGGTGTATTGTGATGAACAGAAAATCAAGTATTCTTTTAAGTAATTGATTAATCGTTTATTTTATACTTTACTTATTAAGTGTAGGAAGCATTTCAGAGCATGTATCGAAAATGTATAATCGGCCTACTAATTACGTAGTTACTAGCATTCTTCCACATGATTCATTGGGAGATGGTATTAACATCAAAATTCAAATTTCTCTAAATAATGCACTTCTAATTTTCATTTCCTGTGGAAATTTTAGATAAATGATATGTTTTTATGAAATGAAGATTCTTATTAATAGATTATAAATTTGATAATATTCCTTAGACTTCATACATAAAATACAAATGCAGTGTTAATATTGTTTTGAAAATGATACCTAGGGATTTTACTATTTAAGTCTTGAAACTAACAGATGAAAGTATATTTAGTTAAAATTACAGTTATTGTATTTACACATATACATTTAAATTTCTCTCAATAAATTAATTTCTCCAGCATATTTAGATATTGTATGGAATGAAATATCAGTAACCTGAAATGGTTTAGTGTAAACCATAATACTGTTACGGTAAGCATCAAAATTTATAAAATAAAGAATTTCACATTAACGATTAAGACTTTGCTTCAATTTTTGTTAGAGGTGTCTCCTTTGGCCTAATGGTAAGACAGTATTCTTCTCAGAAGAATGTTTTGAGTTCAGCTCAAGACAGCGCTGATCAATAAAAAATGGACATTACTCTTCTGCTTTCTGTTGAAGCAGGAACTTGGAAGCTTCCTGGCTTTTTTCTACATTGCGACAGTTGAATACTCATTAACTAGTAATAATCTTCCTGGGAGTTAAGAACACAATTGATATTCAAATATATTACAAGTATATCCAACTGTGGGGTATCCGCTGAGAGATGTAAAATTTTTTTTTTCAGCTTGTTATTTAGGTTGCTCCATCAAACCATATATTTCAAATTAATGTTTTCTTGCTTCAAAATAGATAAGGAAATGTAGCTAGGAGATCAATTTATAAAAGTCTAATTTGACAGAAAATGTATCATATATATTTCAAAAGCTGAACATTTCTCTAACCATCGATAATCTAAAGCTTGGACATTGTTGAAGGAAATAAATTTGATAAAATAAGTAAAAATCACAAATATTTTTAAATGAAAAAAAAATCAATTGATAGTTATTTTTAAATGAGAAAAATCAATACATTTTTATGTTCTCACAGAAGAATTCGCAATTCACAAGATTGAAAAGAGAATATCGTAAAAAAAGTCTAGTACACATAAATAACGATTTATTAATTTCTTTTTTATCAAAACCAGCAATACCATAACTTCTTTTATGGTTCTTAACAAAATGAAACGTCAAAGAATAATTAAAATTAAGACATACGAGAATAATCTTCATAAGTGTACCACCATGAACAGAAATTATATAGTATATTTTGAAAACGTTTCTTTCAGAATATTATTTCATTACTTTATTGATTATTAAATCATTTGAAATTTATAAATAGTAATATAATTTAATTGGCACCGTAGACTGCAGTTTATGCACATATCGTAAAACTACTGATTTCTGTTTTTTTACATAACTGAAGTAATATTTAAGAAAATGCTCCTGTAAAGCGTATTTGGTTAATTTACATTCATAAATCGTAAATATTGCTTTTGTACACGAATATTGTAACTCAATTGAAAAATTTAAAGGATCATTCAGTAGTATCAAAAATAGTTGCCATCATGGATGTACTACAAATAATTAGATTTGACATGTTATTTTGTTAAGCCTCTAGTGATGTTGGCATTGATGGAAATAATCTTATCTTATAGCTTTAAAAATGCCTCGCAATATTTCAATAAAACAATCGCTTTACATGATATCGAACATTTATGTAACTTTTTATAATTTTTACTTATCAAATTAAATCAGTACTGCAGTGAGAAAAAAATTCAAAATTTCACTATACATTGTACCAAATTCAGTTAAAGTTAAAAGTCAATGATGTACAGTAAATGGTAATTTTATTTTAACAGTTTTTATAGTTTCTATCTCCACTTAGAGTGAAACAGAAGTATTTGTGGTAGTTTGAAGTTCACTTTGAATTTTAGGACCCTATTGATGTAGCTTATATGTTTTTAAAAGCTAAATGTAAGTGGCAAACAAATTAAACCAAATTTGTCTCTGAATATGAAAAAGTTTATGTAAAGAGTATAGGTCATTTCTATTTTACGCGTATTTGCTCTTATTTGACCTTCATTACATGCATTATGCAATTCACAGTAAATTTATACTTAATTATTTTACTTTTAACAGTGTTTAGTTTTCTTTCTTTTTGCCTTTAGATTTTAAAGTTTATTAGATTTGTTTAGTCTAATTCATCAGGGGAATTTATTTGAATTTCTTAAACTGTTGTCAACCAATAATTAATGCCAAGAAGGACATGCAGCATAAAGTCTACATTCACTTCAGAGATTACGCTTAGTATCATTGAGATTCGATTTCATAACAATTCAATTTGATGTGAAAAAATAAGAAAATCACTAAAGAATTGTACCTTCATTACTGTTAATAATCGTGACAATATGTAGAAACATTGAATGAAACTGGTTTTAAGAACCTTGTTGAAGAATGGGAGCTTATGTTGTCGCCAAACTTTGCCGAAGTTTCTCGTGGATTCTGCATGCTGGACTGACTACCGTTCTTCACTTATTGAATAGAATATGTTTGATAAGTGATAAACATCGGGAAAAATTGGGGTATAGTAGACCCTTACAATATAGACGGTTATTAATTAAGCTTTAACATGTCACGTGAAGTGTATTCTTTCACTGTCCAATGAAACGTGGCCGTATTCAAGTCCTAAATATGCAATAAAAATAGTATATTACTTCAAATTTCTAATATATTATGCTAAAGGGTAAGTGTATCGTAATATGTACTATGGGATTAAAAAATCAAAATCATATCAAAAATATAACATTATGCAAGACTAACATATCGATGCATAAAGCTATTGTTGAATAGCATTTCATCACCATGTCTCCGAACTCTAATTTGACTACAGTGTCACTATAGGTAAAAGCTTCGTTCATTTTGGAAACTCATTTCATACATTTACATCTCCACCATTCAGAGTACAATTGAAAGATAGACACTTGTGACTCAAAATAAAAAAAATTAACGGAGCAACTTATGCCTAACAGACACTCTGTTGAACTGCAAAATGTCATTGAATTGTTTTTGATATCATTGATTGTCGTGTTTAATATTGTATTTGTTGTGATATGGTTATGACTTTACCATTTCAGTTCATCATTGTAGAATGAGACATATTGTTATCACTCTTTCAAGTCGGTCTTATTTTACTACATTTAGTGATATCATATTCCGATACTAGAGAGTCTGAGATGAATGCCGATATCTCTGAATGATAATTCTTAATCTCTTACATTTATGATTTTTTTGGTCAAACTCTGAAATGTGCTAGAATGATGCTCGTATCTTCTCCATAGAATACTAAATTAACGAATGTAAGAAAATGTAATATTTATAGCGGAAATCATATACATAAAAATACTAGTTTTTTCGCTTGAAATACAGTTTATAAACAATCCTCCATGATGATGAATGTGCTGAAATTAAAATCATTTATATGATTAAGATACCTTTCACTCAAGATGGAGATTTCATATTTAATGCTTCCATCAAGGCATTACCTTTGGGATTTTTAATGGTTTACTTACAGTTATTTTTTAAAAATTTGTTAAATTAAATCTTATAAACCTTTTGTTTGCATTTTTAATAAAATTCAAAAAATTATATAAAATTTTCTTCGCTTCAAGGCATAATTTTTAATTGATTTGTTGAATAATGTATGTTTTTCTTATATTTTGAATGTGATGTGGAGTAGAATAATCTAATATTGAATTTTGTGTTGCAACCTTGTGAAAAACCCAAAAATCACAATTATAGCTATTTCTATGCAGTAAAAGTGAGTTACATAAATTTCAGAAATTGAATAAATAATATTTTTTTGGTTTAAAATATTTTAAATTAGCTCTAACTTTCAGAATTAAATTCATTTATAAATTTTTCCATTAAGCATTTAAAAGATTTCTTGAAATAATTTATCAAATTATATTAGTGCTAACATAGATATTTTGATGGACAATTTTTAGAGAAGTCTTATTTAAAGGTTAAAGCAGGAAAGTTTTAAAAATAAAATTGACTGACATTCATGTAAAATGCAAATTTATTTATATTTAAAAAATAATAATGTCAGCTGGAAGTAAAAGTCAGAGGAATTAACAGTAAATGGAATTTATAAAATAATGAAATTAGAAACAATTTCTCTAACTGAAACCAAAACAATTTCTCTAACTCTAAATCAGGAATTGATTTTTACACAGTTTTTACAAATTTCTTTTCATTCTAAGAAAAATTTAAAATTTCATTATAAGCACAAATATCAGGTGATTACTTAAAAAATTAAATACTGACTATCACCAAATAATGTAATTGAATTGAAAACGTTTCCTACATGTTAAAACTAAAAACTTACTTCATTACATGTGCTATTCTCTATTGCATATTATCAGTTATATTTTGTAAGTCTCATTTTAATGTTATATCATATTTTATGTGTTGTTAATAAATAAATATATTTTTCTATCAAATCATGGCTGAAAAGTCTATTTACGAAAAAGGGATTTTTATAAGGGTAATAAAGACAAATTAAAATAATTTAAGTTAGGCTCCATGTATTAAATTCATATTGATTGTTATAATAATTCAGTTTAATCTAAAAATTTATAAGTAATAAAATATAAAAATGTTAACAGCAAAGTGTAAAATAGCTAAAAAAATCAAAAATCAAGATTGTAATAATGAAACATTAAATAAACTCATCATGCAAAAAAAGTTCTACTTTTTTCAAATAAATATTCTAAAGTTAAGGTGGTGCAGCTAAAATTCTATGAGATGAGGTATCAAACAAGACAAACAATTAAAATTTCTTAAATAAGTATAGCAGAAACCATGTTTCATAACAATGTTTTGTATGAAATATATTGGTATAAATATTTGTACCAATGTTTTATATGAAACCAAATAAAGAGGAAAAACATCCATGCATGGCCTGTGTATTGTTCATTTCTGTCAACGCAGATGTATAAAAGGAATTTTCTTATACAGCTATGTTGA
The DNA here is from genome assembly GCA_030067965.1 of Latrodectus elegans. Taxonomy (NCBI): domain Eukaryota; kingdom Metazoa; phylum Arthropoda; class Arachnida; order Araneae; family Theridiidae; genus Latrodectus; species Latrodectus elegans. The sequence continues at coordinate 62,900,256 of CM057810.1, read as the reverse complement.
ATGTGTATAAAAATTTTAACTCCAGGTTGTTTCAAATATTATTTTTCTTCCACTTCTTTTTTCAACGTGACTAAAAGTAATTTATATGCAGCTGTCATTTTTTTAAAATTCTTATACTGAATCCAGTTTAGTAGGAGAATAATTTGTGGTAACAGTTGCTTAAATGCAACTATAATTCATAGTATTTTTTACAATTTTTAAGAGACAGAGAAATGAACTCGTAGTTCTCTGATGACGTCTTGTTTAAAATTAATTTATTGTAAAAAAATTGCTTTTTAGATCTCTGAAAAGGAAAACTTTGATAGTTAACTCGTCTCTCACACGCCACGAGTAAGACACATCAAGTACGAGTAAGTACACGAGTACACATCAAGTACGAGTAAGTACACGAGTAAGACACATCAAGTACAAATATTTTTTCCCCCATCCAAATCAGTTTAGAAAAAATGAAAACTATGAAATATAATGAAAGAAAAGGGTTCAAAATGCATGTCAGAATAAATATATAGCAAATGTACAGCTTAATAACTGGTGATAAGTTTATTACTTATAAAAAAGGAATGAAATGTTTTAGTTTAATTATTTCCCCATCTTTCTTTGTAGCAAAATATATTTACAGTTACCAGTTATCAGTATTTTGAAATTATTCCTGACATTTTCTTTCAATACATTCGATAAATTTCTGTAGGGAATGAGTTCTATAAAATTTAAATAACATCTGGCGTTAATTGAAAGAATCAGATATGTAAACGGATTTAAAATTTGAAATAAATTTCATTGTCTTATTAATAATACTGCACAATAATTATTTATTAATAATGAAGAATTTTAATATATCTTATTCACAATTCATTGATATATTTATTAATACTTTTTTTACATTAAAAATAGTAGTAAAGATTCGAAATAAAATTTTAATATTGAAGTCAAGAAAATGATAATATTTTACAATATTCGTTGTTTCTTTGAAAGCACAGAATTAATATCGATTTACTAACCAGTTCTAGACAGGCTCAATAATTTCTAAATGCACCATCCTAAGTCCATCCATAGTCGCCTCCATCCTAAGAAATTCACCCAATAGCTGTATAATCATTGAAGCACTTCGACTTTCTAAATGGGAACCACAACGGAGGAGGATAATGAATAGAAAATAGATTTAAAGAGGAGGGTAAACTAAAGAGATACATAAATCACTGCGCCACCTTGCATTTTGACATCCATGTTTACTTATATGAAATAAATTTCCAACTTTCGGTAGAAAAGTTTGAGAGAAAGTATAAAAATAAAAATAATAGAATAAAGCTCTAAAGTAAAAGTTTAGTAATTTTTTTCTTTTGAAAAATATAATGAACCAATAGATTATAACATATTTTGAAATATCAACAAATTTATTTGAACTAGTTCTTGCATTGTTAAATATGAGTATGAGAATCTTAGAATTTAAAAGAGACAAAAAGATTTCATGTATTTATAGTTATTAAGAAAAGTAAATAAATTTTTACGATGAGCATAAAGCACATATACTCAACCAAATTTAATCCATCCTTATTTATTTTCTTGAATTTTGATGTTAGTTATGTGTGTCAAATAATTGGGGGTAAGTATCAGTTTTGAAAACAAAATCGAATATTTTTCTTAAATTTCAGAAATTATCAATAGCATAAGATCATTTGAAACATAAATTTTGATCCTAAATTTTCAACTGAAAAGTTTGATATATCAAATGCTTTCTTGGAAAGAGTGGATAGATAAAATGTTAATGATGTTTGAAATTTTTTAGAATCCAATTGTCAAAGATGGGAAAGGAGCAGTTTGTATATTTGCACATTTACTTTAAAGAAAAAGAATTGATGTGTTACTTATTTAAAATGTTTTCATAAGTATGACAAAATTTCATTATTTATATATTTATGTGAAAAATTACAGGTGAAGATACCATCAATTTAATTTTGTATATGATTTATGAAAAAAAACATTTATAAAAACTATTTTTTATAAATTTGTTTTTTATACTTTTCGTTTTTATACTTTGTTATATTCTCATGCTTTTTTTTATATTCTCATACTTTTCGTATAATATGATAAAAATTCACGTATTGAATGTAAACTTTGGTATCGAAAAATTAAATGAATTAAAATTCCCATCAATCCTTTCTTATTAGTTTACCAAAAAATAAAGATAATTTTTATCGTGTAAAGGAATTTAAGAAATACATGCACATTACTTAAAGTAACTGTAATAATTTTGGAAAAAACTATTTTTCAAAGTAATCTTTTGTTAATTAAATTTCGACATTCTTCTTTATCGCTAATTTAAGTATTTCAATAAAAATATACAAAATTTTTATTTTAAAATTTCCAATGAAAGAATATATTTTTAAACACCTTTGGAATGTAAACTCAGAACAGAAGTCTGCTTCCATTTCAATATGATGGTACTTTTAAAGGTAATGAAAAAAATGATGTTTTTTTATGCCTTTTGTAAGTAAAGAATTAATGCTTCGATATAAAGCGAGCAAGAAATATTGGAATGTCAAAATAAAAAATGTAGTTTAACAAAGAAATGTCTATTGCAGCTGCTGATAAAAAATAACACTAGTAAGATTTTCCACTAAAATTCTTAACATTTATAAAACAAATGGGAAAACGAACAATCCCGAATTTTGTTGAAACTGTTAAATGATTAAAAAATTGTTTGAATGATTTTAAAATCAACAGGATTAATTAAACATATCGCGAACTTGTTAAAGTAGCCTACTTATGTTAAAAATTTAACTGTGTGTGAGTTATTATAAATATACAATGTTTTATACCATTTAATATTAGTAAAGAATATTAATATAAGGAAAGAATATCACTATCTAATGTAAATTGAATTTGATGTGCTTTTCATATGCTACTCAAAAAATAAAGGGTAAAAGAAGAAGAAACGTGAGCTCATTAAACTGACTGGAGCAAAATTTCTATAAAAATGAATGAAAAAATAAATGTGATTGAGTTGAAAGTTGCAAAGAATTTAAAAATGCCTTAAACCTAAGAGTATTATTATTATTTTTTAAAAAGATAGTATAAAATAAAGCATGTGTATTTTTAAAAGATTAAATATTTAGATTTATTGTTCATATGTGTCATGAACAACATATGGAGTGCAAATGAGTTCATATGAATAGATAATTACTAAAAGCGTTGAAATAAATCCATAGTTATCTTCTAGTTGTAGTTGCACCAGTATGCTTACCCGTACCCAGCACTAAATTGGGCTCTACCAACTTTATAAAAGCAGCCGGGTGGAGTCTTTGTTATCTTGAAGCAAGGACTAAGCTGAAGATCCTATCTAAACTGGTAGAACTCATCTTGGGTTAGGTACAGGGGAGTTGGCTGGTGTATACTAAGCAGAAGACCCCCAATACTTGGTCTTCAGCCCCAGAGATATCATTTCACTTGAAGGACATTGCAATTACGCCCAGTTTTAACGTGCCCCAGCACCATTAGCAGAAACGATGGATCTCCGGTCAGCTGGAATTCGACCTCACTACCTTCCGATAATGAGAACAAAGCCCTAACCAACCAAACCAACACGGCCATAGATATACACGGCCATAGTTAGTGATGAATTCCATAGTTAGTGAATATCACGGCCATAGTTACTGATGAATTTATAAGAAATATAAATATTCAGCTACATCAAAATGTGTTTTAGCAATTTGTTTATTTTTACTGTATTATGAATCATGTGCCGTAATTCTTTTACTCCTGAAACGATGCCCTTGTGCAGATGACTACGATGTATTCATAAATTTCAATGATGCTCTTATAAATTATTAGCAAGTCATTTTTTCCCGATGTATCTCAAATAACTATGTGATTCGATGATGACTGCATTTGTTTTTTGCAATTTATAGTTGGCAGAAGTATTCGTTGAATATTATCCATGTCAAAAAGAGATGGTCATCTAATGTTATATCGTGGGCATCTAATATTATATTGCTTAAAACAGATAATCTTAGCTGCAATTAACAATGATTAGTATTATCTACAACTTGCACACGAACTAGGTACAGGGAAGCGTCCTGGTGTAACAACAATGACAACCTCACCTAAAAACTATAAGTTAGAGCTCTGAGTTCTTCTCTTTTTTAATGGTTACGGAAGTATTTAGCATGATAATGCCGTTCCGCATATTGTTAGGAATATTCAAGATATCTTTTCAGCGCAACAGATATTGCTCAATTTTTGATATGTCAGATTTGATATGTTTGATTCGCCAGATGTGTGAACGAAAGAATATACATTATATTCTGATAACTATTTTCGTAGTCATATTAAAAAAGCTATTATGGGTTAACTTTAGAAGCACTTAAAACCAACTTCAAATGATCTTACGAAATCATGTATGCAAAATTAGTTTGTTTTCATGCCATGTCAAGGAGCAATATCTATAAGGGGTCTTATGTCTTTAGGTGCAGTTGGATTTTATGATTCCAAAGCACTTTAGAGAGATATGCTTCACTTCAATACATATTTTTCTTATCTATAACTTTATTTTCCTTTTCTTCACTTGTTTTGATTTTCTTCCAGAATGTTTAAAATTCTGCTTGAGACGTATTGCTGAACTTTTGTTTTACGCTTCTCTTTTGTACTTATAAATACTTTTGTTTCCAATAAGGCCTGAAAATAAGTTTCCATTGAATTAGGTTTACAAATTCCAACACATTGGTGCAGTTCTGTTCAAGGTTAACTGTAAATATATTTGATATCATTAAATTACTGGAATTCCATTTTTTGCTAATGAAATATTGTTTTCTTACCTCTATTCTTTTTATTATTCTCATTGGTGAAAATTACAAAAATAAAAGAAAGCATGGTGGTAAGAGAAAAAGGAAAACAAGTGGAACAAAATTTGTCAGTTTCGATATTTCCTTTTGTTTTGCAGTAAAATGGAAGAAACCTTTGAAAACGTATATTTTTACTGTTGGAGAAAAAAGTTGATTGAATGTTGCTTAAGAAATTAAGAGCATTTATGTTTTCAGAACTCACTAAAAATGAGATTGATTGTGTATTTTTATGATTTAGTCGAATGGATTACTGAAAGAATTTCCATTATAATGTGTTCATTAGATATTGATATAAATTTCGATATAACCGTGTCTTCTTCCAGAGCGTAGAAGTTGCGCAATCATGGATAGTTTTATCATTGAGCGAAATTATAAAATAAGTTGATCAAAATGAAAATGTAAATACACCTATAAGATTGTTACAAATAAAAACATTTCAACTGTTCAAAATATTATTGCTAATCTGAGAATATGTTCGCATGTTCTTTGCCATCACATATCAAGAGATTGAAAGTAATTTGCCAATAGTGACCAATAAAGCTGGCACTTATTATTCTAAAATCAGGGCTGCTTCTCTTGAAACTCTATATTTTAAGATCTCATGTATTTTATGTTTGAATTTATAGTTAATTAATTATATATATATATAATAATTTTATAATCTATTATCATTGTTTGCACACGAGTAGTATGAATTACCTAAGACATTTTCCCAAGCAAAATGTACCCTAAAATGAAGTACTCAATGCTCATTTGTTTTACAAATTAAAAAGTTATTATAATAATTAATTATGAATGTATGTAGTTGATTTACATACCTTTTGCAGGTCCATTTTGTAGAGATTACTTGAAAGAAAAAGTAGAAAAATAAAAAATATAAAATGTTCAATATAAAAAATAATTCTTTTTTTTTATGAACTGCAATTTGCAAGTAATTTTAATAAACATGATGTCTTTATTCTAATTCAAAAAATTATTGTAAAAATAACCTTATAACTGTTGCACAAAATGAAAAATACCTTGACTATACATTTGATAACAAATGAACTTGCTGACTTGATTAAATTTTAAGCCGTTCTTGCTATCTGAAATCAGTGAATTCGAATCCTAACCCAACTGATAAGATCTGTCGTGTTAATTAATGGTTGCTGGGGTATGTAAAGTTGGTTATGGTTGCAATATCTTCCTAATGAAATGATATCTCTGGAGATAGTAAGTCAATCTAGGGATCTTCTGCTAGGTCCTTGTTTCAAAATTTGGAAGATTCCTAATGAAATGATATGTCTGGAGATAGTAAGCCAATCTAGGGATCTTCTGCTAGGTCCATGTTTAAAAATTTGGAAGATTCACTTCGAGATCATGTCGGTACACCCATTGGGTACTCTACTAGATAAAGGTGCTATCATTTAAGTGCATTTATTGTTGAAAAAGTTGAAAATTTCTAGTAGCTAGCTATTGAAACATTTGATAATGAATTAGTATTTAAATATATCCAATTACCTTTTAATATGTTACATTTTAAAAAATATGAATATTATTTAAAGCTTTTTAAGATTTTTTTTGTGGTACAGATAGAGCACCTGTATTAAGAAATTGAAGACGAATTGTTAAATCAAAGTCCTGTTTAAAATTTATTTGCTTACCTACACGCGCACTCATAAAAATGTCTTCTCAATTCATTATCAAAAACTTAGAGATCCATATGGATTTTTAAGTCATGAACTGCTCAAGTCTTATGACGTATGTAAGGTATCTTTTTATTGTGGGATAGATGAGACAATTTTTCTTGAATTATAATTTTTATTTGAAATTCCAAATTATATTTTACAGAAATATTGGTTAAGGGATTTATGTTTAACATGCATCTCAATTCTCACTGAAAGCTCTTTCTTTTCCAATATCTCTTCCTTTAGTATAGTTTAAATATTTAAGTCTCCCACTGTAGAAAGATCGTATTTAGTATTACAAAAATATCAGTGTTGATTTTAATGTTTAGAATATAGTTTTCATAAAATTGGATAAAAAAATACAATGATTACTTTCCTATATTATTTGTTGGATATGAAAGTAAGAAACGTGTGAACCCTGATATTATTTTCAATTGTTTGAGTATTTTAAAAAGAATCCTCTACGAATAAGGCTAAAAATTTGCATTTGAATTTCACACAATTTTATTTGAACTGAATATTAATGAACATAATAATAACATAATAATATTATGTAACATCAGTAAAAATATACAATTCATAATAAATGTTTACGTTTTTATGCATTATTTTTACTACACAATCACAATCTTACAAGAATGAAGTCCATTTTTTAAATAAACTTGACAGTGTACTTTTAAGATTCACTGTTGCTCAGTAAATGACAATGTATTTATGGACTTTAATTTTATTAAGACGTAAATGTGTCAAAAAATCCCCTAATTACAGAGAAAATTTGTGTATAAAATTTACTATTTAAATTTTAATTCTCAATTTAAATTTAAATTTTAATTTAAATTTACTATTTAAATTTTAATTCTGCAAGCCGTCACTTGCTTAACTTTAAGAGTTACGTAGTTGAACTTTAAGAGTTTTTAGTTGAAGATATTTAGCAAAGTATAATTTAAATGACTAACCAGCAAAAAATATTAAATTGATAAATCGATCAGAAAATTTCCTGTTATATATTTTTTATTTTAATCATCTAGTTTATTTAAGATAAAGAATATTCATGAAAATATAATAACTAGCTATTATGAAATCATTGGGATTATTTTTCCAATTTTAAAACTAATTACAAGAAATATTAACAGTGACCCAATCGTAAGAGATAGTATTGATTATTGGAATTTTTCTGTTATTGTATTTCATAGTGGAAGTTATTTTCTATTTCTTTGGAAGAAAATGTTTCCCAAAAAGTTTTACTCTGATCCTATTGGCTTTTAACATTTGATATGACCCAATAAGGAAAATTTAGTATTAAATTACCTTGAAGAGAATTTATGAGGAAAAAAGTTCGTAATTGATATTTTTGAATCTCATATTTTCTATTCTTTGTATTGATTATTACGAAAGTATATTTCAATTGTATTGAATGTAAAAGCTAACATAAGACTTTTCAGTTACAAAATTTAATTTAATCTTCAAATCATATTTTTATTTATTATATAACAAATCATTTAAGAATTTAGTTATTATGTGACAATTTTCTTACTTTTAATTTGCAATGAATTTGCTGTTTGGTGATAAATTGTTTGAATTTAACTTTGCAAATTTTGTTAATTTAAAACAAACTACATTATATATTTGACTACAAAATGTTTTTATTGCATAAATTATTAACTGTATTATACTAATCAAGTGCATTATGTTTTTTCAGGTACGTAATTCAATTTGAGCAAAGAGAAAAAAATAAATTTTCAAACTAAGTAATTACAGAGCATTAAAAAATATACAGAAAGCCTTCGATAATCTGGACCTTTTAAAACCAGACCTCACTTTATCCATATAGACATTTTGACGTACATGCATACATATATGCACATAGTATAAATAAAAAGAAAGTTAGTGCAATAATGTATTTTTGTTGAAGTTGGAATGTTATATGTATTTTTGTGAAAGATGTAATTAAAGGACTGCAACCTAAGAGTTATATTAAAGGTCTTAAGCACTAAAAATTAACAGATTAAAAAATGTATGATAAAGTACATTTGAAAAAGCAGTAATGAAGCCATTTCTGGATATTACGAATATCTGAACAATATCTATTAATTGCTCAAGATATAATCACTAAAGTAAGACAACTATTGACCAGTATTTTCTTCTAACCATTGACCATGTCATATTTGGTTAGTGAAGATAATCCTAGACTATCTTGTGGAAAGTAGTTTTTCATCTGATGTTTATTGTATAGGTAAAATAATGTATCTACAAACCATATTTAATTTTTATCTTATTCAATTTTACGTTGCATTCTCTTGAATTCAAAATACATTTTTTCTGAGTACAAAATTTTATGTAGCTTAGGTAATTTAATAGGTTATTTTGTTGAATCCTTTCTTTCATCAATTCGGACAACCAGGATCCCCTATTAGTCCAGATTAATAAGGTCCTACACTTTGAGTAAAAACTTTAAAGCCAGTTAACATTTTCAAGAAAATGCGAACATTTAAATTATTTAGGAATTAAAATACCATTTGATTGATAATTATTGAGCTTAAATAAGAGTGAAAAAGTAGGAAAATTAATTTACAAATATTTTATAAACATAAATTATTACAGAATACACAGATGAATATTTGAGCCTGAGTAAAAACTTTAAGGCCAATATGGAAAATAACATAAAAGAAAAAAAATTATAAATTTTTAGAAGGTTGTGTAGGAGCCATTTCTTCGAATTATTTTAAATATTCTTGTTTTCATGGATGAAACGAGTTTTTGACAAAAGGTGGGGTCGGTTTTTATACCATTCATCTTCGATAGTAGATTTCAGATCTGTTGTTGATGTAAAATGTCTCCCATTTGCATAAACTCTTCTTGCTAAGTCACCCCAAAGGTTCTTAATTAAGTTGTGATCATGTGATCTCGCAGGCCATTTCACAGTTTCAATATTGTTGACTTGGAGCCAATTTTTTGTGCTATTACTCGAATGGATCAATGCATTGTCTTGGAGATATTTCCAATTTTCTCCAGCAAGACATTCAGCATTCGCCAAAAGATGATTTGTTAGGACATTTTGGTATCCTTGTGAATTCATTATACCTGAAACAAATGCTATTGAGTCCACACCATTGTAAGCTAAAAAGTTCCAAGTCATGAAAGACCCTACACCTAATTGACGCTTTTGGAGAATATTTCTTTTTCATTTCTTATATCATGCCAGTGGAAATTCCAGCCATCTGGTCCATCCAAATTCCATTTTTTTCGTCAGAAAAAATAATTTCTATCCGTTGGTTGTCCCAGGTCATGACTTTCTGGTCAAAGTTCAAACACTCTATTTTGTGCTTCTGTAATAACAGAGGCTTAATCAATTTTGGTGTGTAAGTGTACCTTCCAGACCTTCAAAATAAATCGTTTTTTAACAATTTTTTGAGCCTATTATAAATAATTTTTTAACAAACTTTTGAACCTGTCCTCGGAATCAGTTTCCTGGTTGAGTACTATCCAGTAGATGCAAGTTTGCAAGTTCTTTCCTCATGTGAGGACAAAGCTTTAGGTCTTCCATCAGTATTCTTTTTACCATAATTGTCTTTCAATTTAAAAAAATTGTTGACTACAGTCTTTGATCTTCCAATCTTTATCGCGGTAGCAAGAATACTCATTCCTGTTGAAGACAAAGCTATGATCTGTCCTCTTTCACCATCAATTTACTTCTTATCTCTCTTTCTCCTTCGCCATCTTCACAAAAATCACCAATACTTCGAAGAAACGTATGACAAATATGAAAATTGCAGCGTTGTCACAAGCTAATTGATTGCAATGGTAATTACACTATTATATTACATTTATTTTAGAAAAATAACTGGTGGCCTTAAAGTTTTTACTCAGGAAGAAATACTAACTTTATAAATAACCACGTTTCTCATAGTTATGTGTTTAAAAATTATGTTTATAGCATTTATTTCTGAACAATGAACTTTAATAATTAATATTACTTGAATCCCTTTTATTTCATTTTACATTTTTCTCAAAAATATTTACTGTCCATAAAGTTTTTACTCAGGCTGTATTGTAGTAACAATTGAAAATTAATTATTTAATATTGTTTCTTGACCATTTTTTTGTTATATCTATCATACGTAATAAACGAAGATATTTTTATTCTAGCAGAGTAAAAAGAGCAATTCTAGCAGAGTAAAAAAAATTCTTTTTTAAATTTTTCTATAACAAATACTTGTTGCACTTTAGAATACCACTTGGCTAGATCCAAATTCAGGATTTACTTGGAACATTTAATTTTTTTTAATCAAAATGTACACAATAATTAAATTTTATAGTAAAAAATTCATTGTAATTTATTTAAAATATATTTTAACATTATTTAATAAAATATATTTCAATGATAAATATTCCTCAATTTTTAAAAATTGTGCTATACTAATTAAAAAAGTTTTAATTCCGTAGAATTAACTAATGAATTTTGGTTCTAAACTTATCTTAGTGCATTTAAGAAAGGCATTAGTGTAGAAATAAATCCTGGTTTCAAAACATTCCTTTGATCAAAATAAGGGTAATATATTTTTGTTGCTTTAAGTGATTTTTTGTATTTTTTTATGTAATTAAATTAGGTACAAATAATTTCATTATAATACCTAGCTTAGTTAAAAATGTATTTTATATCTACCTTTAAAAGTATGTTTATTAAGTGTGAATTTTTTTTAAAGTAATATTTTTAAAATATACAAGAAAGAATTTATTTTTGAGTTCATATTGATTAGGTATGATTCTATTTAATGAAAAAGTACCAATGTATTATTGCAGAAAATGTTGTTTGCTTTTAAAAGTTTCAGAAATATAAGCATAAAAAATTCTTTTACTGCATTAATGATTATTTAAGTTAATCTGTAACTCTTATTTTCTTAGATATTCATAAAAAATATTTTGTACTTTATAAGAACTTAAAAGAAACTTCAGATCTGATACATATTTATGTTATTCAAATTTCTAATTGAGTTCAGTAATTTTTTTTGGAATTTAAAAGACTAATTCAAATAAAAATATTTTAACATAAAAATATAGATTCTTACCTAAAACTATGAAGTAATAATAACTCATTTAAATTTAATTAATTAGTATCTGAATAAACATTTGTCACTTAAATAAGTAGTTTAAAATATTTAAATTAGAATTTAAAAAACGATATTAAAAATACTTAGTCTTTTACAAAAAGATTTCTGTTTATGAATCAAAAAATTATAACATTCTAGTTAAATGCTTTTAATTAAAAATTAAAAATATATATATATATATATATATCAGTGCACTATAAACATTTAGGAAAAATTTTAGAGCCTGTACTTGTTTATTTTAATTAATTTATGGGTTTTAGAATTTTAAAAATGATAGTATAATCTGTTTTATATCTGTTACTTTACAACGTAATATTTTGAAAAGATTAATATTTTTGGGGATATAAATTAAGATTTATTTTTTAATATTCATAATTTTTTAATATACCTCAGGAAAAGCTACTAAATTCTCATTAAAATATAAGTGCAATGTTAACTTGTTTTATATTATGTGGTTAGTATAATCATATTATGTCATTTGAAACGCATTTAATTATTTAACTTAAATTCATCTTTATCATGGTTATTTGGAACGCCAATTCAGATAATTTGTTTTAAATTTAATCCTTAAAATCATCATAGAAATATGTTTATATGTGATATTTTCAGCACGTTTTTTAAAAGATATTGTCTAAAGTACGATCATAACATACATGATACATACACAATAAAATAGTGACATTAAATTTAAATATAATTTCTTAGTTATTTTTGTATTCAATCCTTATTTTATAAAATAATTAATGGTGTTTTGATGCACAGAAATTCTCAAAACATAATAAGTAATGAAACATTTTTTTTTAGTATGCAATTATACTTATCAGACAGTCATTTTTTTCATCAGAAAACTAGGAACGAATCAAAATTTCATTTACACAAGGTCTGAAAGTCTTTCATAGATTTTTTTTCTCATTGTAAAATTTTAACTGAAAAAGGAATTAATTTTTCCTCGAGAAATACATTAGATATCCTAAGAAATGTAATTTATAGCTAGATTGATGGAAACTGAAAAGTTCGCTTTTAAATTAGCTTTTTTGTTTGGATGCAGCCAAACAGGTCTTAAAAAGGAGATCATAATAAATTTTACATCATTTTGATATGAATTGTTAGTAATGTTTGTCTTATGGAATTTTGTAAGAGAAGAATGATGTTCAGGGCTTGAAGACATATGCAAGAAAGCATTTTATAAGCATTATAATGCAAGAAAGCATTTTATAAGCATTATAATGCAAGAAAGCATTTTATAAGCATTATAATGCAAGAAAGCATTTTATAAGCATTATAATGCAAGAAAGCATTTTATAAGCATTATAATGCAAGAAAGCATTTTATAAGCATTATAATGCAAGAAAGCATTTTAATTTATGTCTAGGAAAAATAATTTTTACTCATTTCTAACATCTAGTAACAGACAAAAAGTTTCACCATTAAAATTTAAAGAATTTTTAAAATTTTAAGTATGAATTTGATTATTGTTTATCACGATGTGGCTTACAATTGTAGTAAATTAACATGAATTCTTTTGTAATTGTTGTGGCACTGCATTAGTTCTGAGAATCTTATTCTTATATTGGGGACAGGTTACAGATCAATTTCGAATGAAAATTTGGTTAATGATCTATTTCATTTTATTCAAAAATCAATGCGTCCCCCAGTGCAGATACCAGCATAGGCAATTTCTCCTTTACTTACCAAATTTGAGTGAACACAGGATTAATTCTAGTCTGACGTTTGTTCTAGATAAAAATATGCCAATTATACCTAAATGAAGAAAAAATTGAGATTTTTTTTTTGCCAGAGAAAAGTATGTTGTGCCCTTCATTTCTCCTCTAGTTTACATGCTTTCTTGCTCAACCCTTGCATGTGTGATGGCGCTTTGATGGTGATAAAAGCCATAATTCATTTGCTGACGATAAAGCGTCATTTTCAGCGTCAAACTCAAACATTTGCATACTGCAAAGATTGAAAACGAGAGAAATTCTCATTTGTGACTCTCTTCTTCCATTTTAGTCAAAAAAATTACGCATACCATTATTTTATAAAAGATTCACAATATCCTTTAATTTTTTTAAGTAATGTAGATTTCACTAGAATTTATCACATTAAATGAACAGACCATTCTTTCTTATTTTGCAGATATCAATTACATAATTGTAGCCTTTATAAAAATAAATGTAAGACTAATAATCATTACTACTTCCTATTTTATACTAGTTTTTGTGTTATCGATATTAAACTTATAAATTAATTTTCCAAGGAAATTTTTTACTTTATAGCTTTTATTTAAAATTTCAATTTTGGTGTAAAATTATATTATTTCATAGTATTTTTTATAATTATTTATTGAGCCAATTATTTTAGTTATTTTCCTATTATTACAGGTAGAATTTTTATACTTATCATTTGCCTGATGAATATATATTTATAATATGGCTCTTTGAAATAAAAGAAAACATTAATTACATCATTCGTTTCTACCATATCTTCGAATGGAAATGCTTGCGAGTTTTTAAGATTTTCTCATATCACTATGATGTAGAAGTACCCAATTATCGATATTCCTTAGAAATTATTTTAGGTATAGTTGAATGGGAATTAATTGTTGACATCTGACTTCGCGTATGATTACTTTGTATAGAGTTTGCCACTGTGTGTGAAAAATGTGTATCTAGATTCTAGAGATCTTTTCCTTAATTAAGAATTTGAAAGGCAAATATTATATGTTAGGCGTTTTCTATATACGAAATGCAGAAAATTAAAAAAAATCAAAAAAAAATATTTGTGATTGAAGTTTCAGTTTAAAACATGACATTCAACAATTTACATAGTTTTTTGAATTCATAACTAGATTAATTAGAACTTAAAATATAATTTCAGTTTCTAGTTAGTCTTGGAATGAATTGAATAAATAAACACGCTAAATCTATGTCGTAAGAAAAGGACTTACATTAGATGTTTTTTCCTATAGAGCATACTGAAATAAGAAAAAGCCATAAAAATTAAAAAAAATAACTTCTCATTGAAATATTAGCTTAAAAAGAGAAGCATGTTGTTCTACAGTTTACACAGCATGGAAATACATATTTTACAAATAATTTAATTAACGGCTTTCAAAACGAAGTTTTACATTCGAAATGGAATCTAAAGTATATTTTAACTAAAAACAAATCGATTGTATTGTAAAATGCTTGGAAACTTTAATTATGACTTTATTAAATATTTAAGTCCAGATTTTTCATCTGTTCCAATACATTTTCAAACAGTGACGAGTTGGGAAAAGAGAAAACTTATTTTAGAGGGTGAAAACAATACTTTTCTCAAGAATTAAAAAATATTGTGAAAAATGAGAGAGAAATTTGTTGCTTTATATCTTTTCTCCTTAATATTTGCTGATTTTTTTCATTACATAGATGATAATTTTTAAAGAGGTAAAGAAATATAAGCTTCTTTATATTGAAGCGAGAAGAGTTCCAAAGAGAAATGTTATATCGCTTAAATTAATTTTGTCATGGCATAAGCAACTTAACAGAAAGATATAACTAGTGTTAATTATTTTTTAAAATAAATTACAAATGCTGTTTTTAAAATTTTAAAAGAAATTAATTCTTTATTTTATATGTGAAAGAAAAACATAGGTATATAGAGATGTAAGTACCCCTTCCTTTTAATTCAATTTTTGACAAAATTTTGGTGAAAAATAGAATAAAAATTTTATTTATATAGATGTAAATAAAGTGATAAATATGAGAGATCTAACCAACTTATATATATAAAATTCTCTCTACCCCTATTCGTAACATCCACATATAACTAAATGTATTTTTGAGAGAATTTTATTATATGATGCGTATAAAATGCTTAATAAAGGATTAATTAAAACAATTATTTGATGACTTTTATTAGGTTCATTTTAATTTAATTGGTTTTGTAATTAAATTTGAAAAGTTTTATGAAGTTTTGAAGGCTTCTTGTACTCCACTCAATAAATTCCTCTTTTACTAGGCAGAAAAATACGAGGCTTTTGTTTTACCTATTTAAATTTTGTCATGTTGAAATGATCTATTCAATTCCAGAAACACATTATTTTGTCGCTGATATGTTGTATATATCTGACTTTTGGGTATTTGATTAATAAAGAACTGCGTTACTTAATTATATCCCAAAATTCGGAGATTTATTTTAGGAAAATCCTTAGAATGTACCACCAAACCATTGTAATGACTCATTATTTATTTTCTGAGTAATTAATATGCTGAAATATACAAAACTATTAAAATAGACTATTTTCATTTACTTATTTAATTTTGATTTGCATTATTTTACTCATTAAAAAATGAAAAAGTATTTTCAATTTATAAGCCTCTATAACTAGGCACATACAATACGTAATTTTACATTTTGTCTAAAGTATTTAATAATTTAAGTAAAATAAATTTCTTAGGAAAATGCATAGCGAAGAATTCGCATGAGAAATTATTTTAGCTTATAAATAAATCTCAATATTAAAAATTATAAGATCTTTCACTAAGTAAATTTACATTTGATATTATTTGCTGTGCTGCTAGACCAATTTATCATCATTACTTACCCTATCAATATTATTCAAAATTCATTATCAATATTATGCTATCAATTTTTTGGACAGGCAATTATTTATTTTTCAATTTTCTTACATTAATTTAACTTTGTCTCGGAAGAAGTTTTCTTTTTATATATTTTAACAAGAAAATATGTTTATTTTAATGCCTTTCATATCAATCTATGCCTTTCATATCTATGCAAAATAGCTTTTTATTGACTTTATCTCAAAAATCCATTTTTAATTAACAAACTTAATTATTTTTTAAGCATTTTTTTTCTTCTGGGAATTTTTTTTTGAAGTTTTAGATGAAGAAGATTATTCCGAGTTGTTTAAAAAAATGAGATACTTTCAAAATCTGAATTTTTTCCCTTAGATGTCTCGTATAATTATTATAAAAGTAGAGTTCATTAATTCTTTCTCTTATGGTGTCTCACTTACTAAAACATTTTGCTTATCAAACTATGTATGAACATTTTTCTAATTTAGAAAGAATATTTTATAAATTTTAAAAAGGAATTTAAATTTAAAAATAAAAAACATTTCCATGAAAATTATTTATATTTTAATAACTGTTTTTCTTCACAATTTGGTTAAAGATTTTTTGTAATTTTAAACAACTTAGAAGTGTTCATTTTAAAATTTCTAGAATTATTCTTTTGAATTTAATACCTACAGAAATTCCTATTTCATGATATGGTAGTTAAAAAAAAGATTTATTCTGAATTAATTTCAAAATCTAAATTCATTTGAAAATAATTTGATCTTAGGTTTAAAAAAAAGAAAATTTAATCTAAAAAGTATTTTTCTGTAGAAAGAGTGTTTTTAAAATTACTTTAAAGCAATTTATTTATTTTTAATTTCACAAAGTGAGACAAATAAATTGCAATTAAAAATAACTTTTTATTAAATTTTTTTTCCAACGACGGGCATTTGGGAGACGAACCCTATGCCACAAGTCCAGTAACTGCTACTCATTTGTCGTTACCCAGTAGGCACCTGTGAACCAAGACACGGAAGCGAGTATCATTGCCCGCACCATACCACCACAAACCCGTTTATAGGGTGGACCACAATCTCTCATCATCACAGAAGAAAGGACAGAGAAACACAGAAAGTAACATCCATGCCCGAACCGGGATTCGACTTACAGCTCAGGATTCAGCAATTCTAACCACTCAGCCATCGGACCGACATTTTTTATTAAAATAAAAGGGGTAAGGTATCTGTATGATTATTATAATTCTGATTCAAATTTGTAGAGTACTTATATATTGGTAATTTCAAGGGATTGTGTGCAGAATATGCTTTTGTGATTATTTCTTGTGTGTAAAATGGTATAGCGTTTAAATTATTTAAGTAAATTGTTAAAATATTATTGTTAAATGAAAGAAGAGTGTTGAATATGGAAAAATATTAAAAAGTATTATAGAATGTAATAATTTTGCAGTTGCAAAACATTTTCCATGAAAGGACAGAACAGTGACCTAGATTTCGTCTAACATTTATAGAGCGAATTAAAAAATATTATAAAAATAGATAAACATAACCATAAACTTTATTACCTATTAGAGTGGAGTTATTGATACGGATTTTGAAAAATAATTCCTTCCATGAGTTGCAAATCATTTATTATAAGTACAGAAATCAAATTATATTAATTTATAAAACGTCTATGATAATGTCAGCCTCAAGTGTAAGACATAAACAGTTATATTAAAGAAACTTTTAAAAATTTTAGCAAAAATTCTACATTCGCTCCTGATAAACGCATATATAATAGTCAGTGACTATTTCTTATTGCAAAATCGAAAAAATAGTTTAACCCACGAAGAAAATAGCAACTAGCATCTATTGTAATGCATCTGCCCCAAATCTATTGCGATGAACATCTACCACATTAAAAAAAATAATTTTAGTAGTTAGAATGCTACAAGGGTAGAATATGTAGCATTCTAAAATACTTAGAAACCATCCAAACCTCTATTTCAACAGATACACATATATTATAAGACTTTTGTGGTTAAATAGTGGTTGGTATCACGTCGGGAACATTAAATCGAGTTATCCTACCAATAAGATCCTTTAATGAACCCATGAAAGCAAAAATAATTTGAAAAATGGTATTCCTTTAACACTGATATCAAAGAAAGTATTCTGAATTGATTTCATGAACTGAGACAAGATTCTTACCATATTGTACATCGAAACAAATGCTTAATAGATTTAGTTACTTGTAAGTATATCTAGCATTTTTTTAATAATTTTTATCTAGTTTTTTTTAATAAATAATTATTTATTGCTCTCTTACAGTAACTTTTTTTTATCTCTTCATACTTACATTTTAGGAAATATTCATATTATTTTCGATTGTAAGATGTATTATTATTTAAATGATGATTAATAGTTTTTTTTCAGATCATTGGCTCTATCATCGATGAAATTATTCAAAAGTGTGCCAGTTGAAATTAACATTCCAGAGCAAAATATAGAGTTTTATGAAATAAGCGCCTGTTTAAATATAAGATATTCAATCAAAACACATAGAATTATAATGCTTGTAATTTATACTCAGTATTAATTATAACCAAGTTAAAGTTTATTTTTTCTTACTCATTAGCTGGAATATAAAATGTTGATATTATGATATGAGAATTGTTTTGTTTGCAGGGGAAAAATCTTTTTTTAATATTCAGGGCTTCAAGAGACGGAAAAGTCTCTTCTCTCATAACAATAATAGTTTTCATTTCATCATTATATATTAAATTACTTCTTTTCAAATAAAGAAATGATTTGATTAATTTATGATTTAAATAGTTTATATTTCATTAACTTTTCAAACTAAATTAGTGATGTAAGTGAATATATTCTCCTTGAAGGAATAATAAAATTTTATCTTTAATTGTATTCTTTCAAAAATAGATTTCCAATCAAAAAATCACATAACATATAGTATAGAAAATAAAATTTTATTAGATATTTTTCTGAACTATAGAAAAAGATTAATTTAAAATGTGATGTGCTTATGATGGTGAAATAAAGGAAAAAATATTTGAGGAAGATCGTGAGAAGAAATGCATTTTAGTTTGCATATATTTACTACAATAAATGTATTTTGTTTTTTTTATCATCTATTCTCCAATAGATGAATCCAAAAAATATTTTGAATATTTTATACAACATTTGATAGTCACATTAAATTTTTTGCTCTTGCTTTCCAATGCATAAGAATAACCCAATTACATGACAGCATTGCAAAACACACACAAATATACTTCGTCATTAATAAAATTCATGGATTGGCAAAATTACAGAGAAACAGATGAATCTTTAAATTAAACTTTAAAGTCAATCAAGAAGACCAACTAAAGGCAAAATAGGCCATACGATGAAAAAATCTTTGGAAGTGCTTTTGAACCAGTGAGATATTCCCAGATCCGTTTCTGAGCTTTATTTGATAAGTAAGAAGAAAAATCCGCTTAAATTCTAATTTAATAAAATGTTTTGCAAAAAAAAAAAGGACATACGATAATTTTAGGAGGGTTGTAGAATAATCATTCCTTTCTCTAACATAAAATTCACAAAAATATTTCATTTTACTCGATACTACAATGATTAGGAATCTGTTGTATGGTAATTGAATTGAATGGAATCTTGATAATCTTTCTTCAATTGTTGATTTACTTTTGAAGATATTTTGATGACTTTGAATTATAGCTTATAAAAACAAAATAAATGAACTGAAACTAATGTTTTTAATTACTTTCTTTTATTGTATTTTAGACGTACATATATATATATATATTTTATATATATATATTTTATATATATATATTATATATATATATATTATATATTATATATATATACATTTTTATATATTATATATATTTTTTCACTACGTGCTTTAATTTTATTTTTAATTAAATTAATAAAATAAAGTAAATAAAGTTAACTTTATCAATTAATTGATTTATATATATGTATATATATATATATATATATATATATATATATATATATATATATATATATATATATATATATATATATATATATATATATATATATATATCAATTAATTATACTATATAGTTAATTGATACATTATTATTATAATATAGTTATTATACATATCAATTAATTAATAAAGTTAAATTAATTTTATTAATTTAATTAAAAATAAAATTAAAGAACGTAGTGAAAAAATGTAAAATAAAAAAAAATCTCTATATGTGTGGCATAGTATTCATAAGTAAATGAATATTCTGAATTAGCCAATAGAAGTTACTTATTATCAGCATAATGACTATTTTTTCAAAGCAGATATTAAAATAAAATTATCGCAAAGTTTTTTAGAATATATTTTTAGACAGTAAAAATTCCTTAAATTTAAGATAATGCAAAACATTTGAATGAAATTATTTATTTTCAAGTTTATTTTAAGTTTGTATAGGTAGAAGTTTACTTATTTCTCTACTTATTTCACTGTTCAAAATTTAATTTGCTTATTTATTATCATTTCTGTAAAGTTTTATAAAATATTTTCTCAATTAGGTAAAATAAATCAAACTTAAACCATTTTAAGAAATTGCTTAATTAATAAAAACGTTTTTTTATAAAGAATTTAAAATAGCTACTTCATTCTGCTTTCAGAAATATTGAATCATTTGAGAAATATTTTAGTTTTTGTATCATTTTTACATTTTATTTTTTATTTTAGTTTTGTCGATGGAATTTTTTTTATTTATAACAACTTCGTGTGTATCAAACAAAACCTAGATACAATGAACAAATATTTTTGGAAAAAAAGCTGGCTTCAAGAAACAATACATTGTTAAAATATGAAAAAAGCTTTTCTTTGCAGATTTAGCTCGTAGCATTGGATTGGATGCTGTTTCAGTGCAAGGATACAATATCATGTTTTCACAAAGGATGAAATTCGAATCCTACTAACTCAATTCTGAATATGACTATATACTTCACACAAGAAGAGGGTTAAAATATTTTATGTTTCGGGGATATTTCTTTCTCTATGGAATAAATCAATTTATATATTTTACAAAAAATAGAAGACAAAGAAAACGATTTTTAAATTTTTTTACTGTATGCTGTTTTAGAAATTCATAAAAAGTTCAAAGATTTTTAATTTTTAAACTATTTACTATGGGTTATTAGATAAAATGTTTTTAAGAATAAAAAAAATATCTTAGTTAAAATGCACATTTAGTTGTCAAAAATATTTATTAATTTAATGAAATATTTGAGATGATTTTGAGAATTCGTTTAAGAAACGCATTTGTTACTTTTTTTTAATGTAATTTATTAAATACTATGAGAATGAAGTTCTTATAAATGAAAGGAGACAATAAAATTTTTTTTATCCTAAAACATTTATGTATCAATGATAGATAAAGAGATATTTCATTTGGAGCATGGACGGAGTAGCACACATTAATGCACTGTAATAGTCTTCAATGAAGATTATGTTTATCTGCTAATCAAACAGATCAGCTTCTGTGTTATCGGATTTCGATTTCTCAAGTCCATCTCTAACTGTCCAACTATCTTGAGACTTACGTTTCCTAAGATAATACTGAAATTATTACCGGAAGCACAGCTGAGTGAAGATATTAATTGTTCTGAATGTATACAAGATGAATCAGAGTTAGAGTTAAAATCTGATTTATTCTGAAGCCCGAGGAATTCGAATCAACATCTTAAGCTATTTAACTATAAATTCAGATTTTGATCTATGGAGATTATGGGATATTCACTTTATGGAAATTTCACATTTTGAGATAAGTTATTATTGTTTCATTCCGCTTGCCAGCATTATTTTCTTTCAATTAAAAACCTACAGTAATAAATAAAATATTGCTCAATAGGGAATACATTTTTACAATTTATAGCTCCTTAATTATCATGTAATCGTATTATTTTTGACACTGTGTAATTTTTGACATGACTACTTAAGTGTTGAATGTTGTTGTAAGTCATTGCAGCACCCCCCCCCCCACGTAAATTGCCCTTTCAATGACAGTGGGATCTGGAAAATTGACTATCAAATGAAATTTGGGTTTTCATAGATATCGGACGATATTCATGGACATCGAAAGAAGAAACAGAGAAACTACCAAGTATGCACACCGATGGACGAGCAAAAAGAAAGCATAAACGAAATAAGCATTTTTCGAGGTTAAATTGTAGATGGGATTGAACTCAGGAGTTTATGCTTAGAAGACATGTTTAGCTACTGTGCTATGATGAGTCGAAAGAACCAATCATTTATTTAGAATGTGGAACAACTTATTATTTCTGTTTTTTTTAAATTAAAATATTTTAAATGCTACCAATATTAACAACATTCAATTAAAAGTATTTTAAATACATTGTAGGTAATGCTGTCACATTTAAGCCAATTTTCAACTTTTTATTCTTTTAACAGGCAGAAGAATTAGCTTTGCAAAACAAAAGTAAATAAACTTGAACTACTATTTGCAAAGAAGGTTATAATTTCTAGCAATAAAAATTTTTATATTATATTATTGTTTAGAAATGCTGAATTTAATCTAGATAGATAAGTTTTTATGAACTCAATAAGAATATATATTTGCTAACATTATTACTCTTAATGTAAAATGGATAAGTTTCAATTAATTGAGAACGTTTTATTTTATTAAATTTATTGTTTTAGAAGTACAGTTTTATTTACTTAGCCTATAATATATTTTATATTTTTTAGAGCGTCGTTAAGCAAATTATTAAATTTGTTATTCAATTTTCAAATAATTTGAATTTGAATTATTTTTTTAACTCAACAATGGCTCTTACCCAATGTATTGCTTGTTTTAGAAAAAAACAAGAATCATTGATTGATCAAAAATACCTCTACTTATTTACATCTATAAACAAATGAAACTAATTCTTGGAAAAATAATGTTTTAAAGAAGAAAACTTGATTAACGATCAAATATCAAATATGAAGGGATTATTTTAGAGTTAATTGGAATATTTAAATTAATCTTTCTTGTGTAAAAATGTATACTTACTTAATAGAAATTGTAGTGACTGTATAGAAAATCTTATTTCTGTTGGTAGAGTTTGAAACGTTGTTGAATGGTATAGAATTTACAAACGTTGTAATAAGAATATTAATTATAATTATAAGCAAATATTTTCAAACTAAAAATGAAGTAAACTAAAGTAAAACAACATTTTTAACTAAGCAGTACCTGAAAGAATAAAACTGAGCCTAAGTGTAACTTAGAATGTTTTCGTATGCAGCTTTTATTTGGTACGTAGGCGATAAGATATCTGTTAAAATATGATTGAATGTATATAGCATAGTTAAATCTATTTTCACGTCTTTCTTACGAATTGTAAGAGCAGAAGGAAAATAATTTAGATAATTTTTATATTGAAATACAAGAGGTTTTTTTTTTTAGAAGAAATGCATTTTTCAAAGATAAGTCGAGAAAAATTTTTTTAAATAAAAATTCAAAAAACTGTGGCCATTCATTACATATGACATTGTATTATAATAAGAAAGTAAAAAACCAAAAATATAATCACTGTTAAATTAATAGTTACTGTACAAAACGGTACATACAACCTTCACACACAATTATTAAATGATTTAATACTTGCTCTTACCATTTTGCTGAGACATATATATTTTTTTATCAATCTAATATTAAAATCAAGGCGTTCTTTTTTAATAATGTACTAAATTTTTATTCACTGAAGTATAAAGTTAAGAAATACTAAAATGATCTGATAATTTTTCAGTTTTGATTTTTAGTGTATTTCTTTAAATACCCAATTTATCTTAAAAAATGTCCTTTTTCGTGTTAAATTCATAAAATGACTCTCATCAACAATTTTGGTATCATTATGTGAAGAAAAATTCATACCTTATGAAAAAATGATTTTTAATCCCTTTTCAATACAATCAGTACTCAATCTTCACCTTCGATTATTTGATTATTATTTTTTAATGAAATTTATTTTTATGTGCACTGCAAAACTGAAACATAACTTACAGAAAGTCTCGTACCATATATATTGTACTATAATTATTAGTCGTTCTCTAATTGTTTTAACATACATGAAAATCATGTCTCTGAAATATGTTTCCTCAATAACGATTTTTTATTCCATTCTTGCATATTATTATAGAATATTATTAGGAAATTTCCACCTCTCGTACGTATAATAAATAAATTCCAAAGTGATTGTTTAATAAAATGAATATTTTTACTAATTATTTTCAGATGTCCAAGCTACAATGTGCTGATATTTTGAAGGATATTGTTTTTTTTTATTACGTAGGACAATAAATTGACTATAAAACGAAACTCTAAAGGACTATAAAGCGAAATGATACAAATTAAAATCAGTTAGTTATTTAAATTAATATAAAAAAACTTCAAAATACTTTGATTTAAAGTAATAAATTAATATTTTTACTTCAAATAAAAATATTTTTTTTGAACACACACACACACACACAAACACACACACACACAAACACACACACACACACACACACACACACACACACACACACACACACACACACACACACACACACACACACACACACACACACACACACACACACACACACACTATAAATTTGGTATATCTATCACACTAACGAGTATATATTATAGTAATATATTAACTAGGTAAAAATATTTTGAGCTATAATTTATTTTTTGAGCTATATAGGTAACAATATTTTGAGCTATAATTTATTTTGCTTGTTAGCTATGTTATTGCACTATATTTATATTCGCGTTAGAAACTTAACACCTATAATTTTAAATATAAATTGATTCCTTCATTTTAATAGAATAGATTTTTAACAATTGAATAAAGACTTTTCTTCATTATTTTAAATGTGCTTTTTTCATGGATATTACCAGATAGGTATAGTTAAAAAATTAATGTTTTGAAAAACAACCATGGAAAATATAGAATTAAAAATAAAAAGGAAATTATTCAGCCCTTTTTAAATAGAAATTTTATTGAAAATTAAAATTTATTAGGTTTTTATTAAAATAAAAAAACTTTCAATTTTGAAATAATTTTTTGCGTAAAATTTTTTAATGATTTTTTTTTAACATTTTAGTTTCGATTTTAGACGGAAAGAGAAAAAAAATCTGGCTGAGTAATTTTTTGTCATCATTAATTCATTTTATTTGAAATTAGAACATAAGAATATCTAAAAAAAAGTATTTATCTTTAAATATATTTTTAGTATTTTCCCTTTTTTTCTAATATTTCAATTACCAATAATTTAGAAAAAAATCTGAAATTTTTTACATTAGTGAAAATGCTAGATTTATCTACAAAAGCAATAATGCTTTTTTTTTGTTCAAGAAAGAGAATACGTTTTATTTTTGATTTAGAAATTAATTATAAAAATTGGTGAAAAAAATTATTTTATTATGACTTTTTAACCAAATATTGTAAATAAGATCATGAATAGTTCATTTCACAGAATCATTTATCTAAAAGTTTAATTATTCAATATTTTTAAGCACAATATAAAATGGAAAATAGAAGTATAAATTATATATGTTACAATACAAAAATATTAATTCCTAATTAAAATCATGTCATGCACTCAAACTGTTTGTGTCTAAACCTACCAAATAGCATTTCTTTAACACCAAAGAATTTATATGTAATTTCACTTTTATTAATTAAATTTTTTTACATATTATTTTAGTTTACATTTTCATTAAAACTTAAATTCTATTTAAACTGTGGGGAAAGTATAAACAAGTAAAACGTATTTATCTGTAATGTTATATTTTCATTAAGTTTGTAAAAAGTTAAACTTTTTTATATTATAGTTTCATTAAACTTTTAAAAATTTTTGCGTTTGCATATTTTTTTTACAAATGTTTTAAAAAGAATTTTCTTTTTATTTTAATAAATAAATGGTAAAATTTCTTTTCGTTAATTTAACGTAATGAAACATTTCCTTAAGTTAATTCTGCATATTTAGAAGACTTATATATGTTAATTATACATGTAATGGCAAAGTGTTTGGGATAAATATTGATTACACAATGTTTAAAATATTTTCATTTCTTGGATTCAATGTGGAAGCCCGGTGGCTCAGTGGTAGCGTCTCACGCTCTTAAGGTCTGAGGTTCGATCCTCGGGCTGGGCAAAGTCGACTCAGCCTTTCATACCTTCAGTGGGCCAATAAACGGAGTACCAAGCATGCTTGGGAACTATAAACTCTATGGGTTTCGCGTTAGGCTGTCAATCTACTCGGGAAATATGCTTCGCACCCCAGGGCCTCTCGGTCAGGAAAACAGAGATGCAGTGAATGCCTCGGCCCACATAGGCTGTCATGCCGCATAATTTAGTTTGGATCCAATATGACATTCAGTTCTTTAAAAATATTGTATCAAAAAACGTTATGATTTTTATTAGATATTTTCCAAATTTCAGTTCAATTATAATTACAATCAACTTAGTTTTTGTGAAGCATTTTTTCGTGCGATATTATTTTTTTTGAGCGTTCTTTTATTACATTTAATTTATGTGGTGCACTAATTCCAACAGTGTAGTCATCCTAACATTGTTTTACGTTTTCTAACAATGTATAATGACATTTTTAAATGATTGTTTGTCACTATGATAATTTGTTATAGACT
This sequence comes from Latrodectus elegans, assembly GCA_030067965.1. Classification (NCBI taxonomy): domain Eukaryota; kingdom Metazoa; phylum Arthropoda; class Arachnida; order Araneae; family Theridiidae; genus Latrodectus; species Latrodectus elegans. The sequence continues at coordinate 62,873,379 of CM057810.1, read as the reverse complement.
GTCTGCCAATAATGTACATACAATAATTTTTTGTTCGGTTTCAACATCATATGCTTCATGATCAGTGCATTTCCTCCCATAATTCATATAATTGATTAATTCATTTTACTATGAGGTTAAAGATAAAGTCATGAATTTTCTATTTATGCACATATACGTGTATTGAAAATTTCACTATTTACAAAAAAAAAAAAAAAAAAAAAAAAAAAAGGAATGAAATATTTTAAGCAGTTTTTCTGTGCAATTCAATTAATTATTTTACTTGAAAAAATTTTCCTCATTACTTTGTCAATCCTTGATGTACTTCTTCAGTACGACTTTTCTCAGTTTCGGTCTACAATATAATAATTATTTTTCTTCATTTATTGTAGAAAATTATTTGTAATGAGTGTTTTTATGAAATTTACGCATATTATTTTTGTTTGGTATTTATCATGAGAAATTATTATTTTATTTTGATGAAATTAAATCCAATTATCTTGTAAAAAATTAATAAAAAGTTGAGGCATTTTTTAAAAAGAAAAAGTCAAATAATGATATATCTAAATAAATACACATAAATATAATATTTTAAAATTTTATTAAAATATTAAGTAAATATTTATCTATGAGAATTAATCTTCTCGTATTTCCATGATAATATTTGAAAAGAGATAACATATGTATTCTTAGCTTAACGGACCACTAATCAAATATATCATTTCCTCCCTAATCAGAACTCAGTTTCGTAAGACGGAACATCAGTCTAAGTTTCCTTGAAGATTATGTATCCCGAGTCAGCGTAAGATAACACAGATATTATAGCCGGAAGCTACCCTCTGAAATAGAAATTACTAGCTTATTATGAGTAAGCGGTGAAAATCTCCATTGGGATTTTATATTTAGACTCAGAAACGTGATTTTAAGTCCTCTCAAATACTGTATTAAAACTTCATTTTAAGCTAGAATTATTTAAATTGTTTCATTTTATATAACTACAGTATTTTTACACAATTAAATTATTTTTCTAATAATAAATGTATTGACATTTATTATATTTTTTGTTAGCTTAATTTGCAATTTTTTCTCTTTTATTATGATATTAAAATGAAAAAAGACAATCTTCAATTTACCAATAAATTAATATCATCAAAATTTTATTAGCAAATATTTATTAAATGCATGAAAAATGAATGCTCTTTCTGTATTTCATATTTTAATTCAAAGATTTGTTCCTGACAAAAAATGAGTTTTACGTTTGAATTGACATCATTTTTAAAGCACTACTTATAGTATTGATGTAAAAATTTCATTAAGTATTTAGTTTTCTAAAAATTTTAATATTAAATTGTTCATTTTGTTTAAATGCTGCGTCATTTTAAATTGTTAGTTTTATGTTTAAACAATTTACAAAAACCATTTGGAGTCATGAAGTAACTATGAAGCCTACAGAAGTAAAATTAAATTGATATACTAAGAAAAATCGAGATATATAAAAAAATTGATAAATCACTTACGTTCACTTTGAAATAGAGCTATCTTCATACTGTCAAGATAATCAGTACACCTTTACAATCATATGCTATCAAATGTTTTTTATTATAAATTCAATAATTATTTCCCATTTAGAGCTATACTCCTATGAAAAGCAAAACACACACACACACACACACACACACACACACACACACACACACACACACACACACACACACACACACACACACACACACACACACACACACACACACACACACACGCACGCACGCACGCACGCACACACACACGCACGCACGCACGCACGCACACACACACACATACACGCACGCACGCACGCACACACACACACACACACGCACGCACGCACACACACACACGTTTTTTTATAATACACTTGTTTGCTTGAGGTATATGCATAGTTTGCAAATATTTAAAATGATATTAATGGGATTTGAATTATCGAAGATAGTTACAATTTTCAGTAGGAAATTAATAAAATTATTTTTGAATAACTATTTTAATATTTAAAGAATATCTTCTATAATATCTTTAATATTTAAAGAAAGGTAGATATTGGAAATTCATTCATTTTTAGTATATATAATTTTTCAATTAGAATTTTTTTCGAAACGAAATTACCTGACTATAAACATATTAATTTGAAAACTTTCTTCATTAAAGTATTGATTAAAGAGTATATAAATGCTGATTGTGTTGAGATTGCTTTTATTTAACACTTCATTTTTAAAGAATAATTAACTTTTATATGCAAGTTTATAAAGTCTTTGCAAATTTAATGAGTATTTAAACTTCCCTTCCACTTCTTGTAACAATTTGCTTAACCGGTGAAAACGAAACTTTTTTAGTTCTACTGGTCTTACGAGCTTTACAGACAGTAGAATTGGTGTTGGTGGGTGAAATGCTGTCATTTCGGCTTAAAATTGGATAAGTTAACAAGGTTTAAAATGATCAACCGAAATTTTTATTTTTTTTCCTTTAATGAGCAGATTAAAATATTTGTCACTGCGATTTATCGACTTGTATGGTCCATCATAGTGTGGCTAGATACTTTTTCGTACAGCAGCGTAACATACAAATGTAAATGTATACATGAAAAGATTTTTAAAATAAAAATATCACGTTTACCATGATAAGATGCTGGCAATGGTTGAATGGTGGAAAACAAAATTTTTTAGCAGAATAACAAATTTTGACTGATATAATGATTTTAGAGTAAGTTGTATAAAATCGACAGGTATAAGAAGTCGATCATCAAACAGCATTTCTATAACTGTTGTTTGGCGCAGCATGTCCAATTTTGGACCTTGCGCCATAAAACCCAACCAACCAACCAACCTATAAGTGTTGTACCAAAAGTGTAGTGTCTCTGATGATCGTGTTACAAACGTGAAAAAGCAAGTGATTAGTTGGTAAATAAAGGTAAAATGAGCCAGAAAAGAAAAAAAATTTCAGTATCCGAATTTTCGACATCTACAGTAGTTAATGAAAACGTAGATTTCAAAAAGAATATGCATCTTTAAAATGTGAGAACTTTTAATAAACACACCGAAAATTCATTGAAGTCTGAAAAGGATATATCGAACAATCGAATAAAATACTTCCTGTGTAATCAGTTATGGATACTGAGTGCGTCTCGATACTTCATTATGAAAGAACAATTTATATGAATGCGCATAAGACATATTTCTTATATTTGAAAACTAAGATGAAGCATTGAATGACAATGTATACCAAGCCAGTAATATCTGAAAACGCAAAAATGCATTGTTTTACTTTCGGTTGATATCGGAAACCGCAGAAATTGTTACAAGTAGTTCGATTATATTAGATCGAATTATATTTTGTGGTTTTAAACAAAGGTTTTTAATTTGAATTTGAATTCAAAGATTGCAGTGAAATATTTTTTGAAAAACTGTTTTATTTCATTTAACTTTTATATACATATATATATACATACATACATACATACATATATATATATATATATATATATATATATATATATATATATATATATATATATATATACATACATACATACATACATATATATATATATATATATATATATATATATATATATATATATATGCACTAAGCTCTTAAGCTCTCTCTCTGGAATCTCGAATAGACATACTTACTCATAATTTACAAAAATCAAATTAAATTTTAGAAATTATTTAAAATAAGTGTTTTAAATATAATATAAAAATTTATCATCCTTTAAAGTGTTTCAAAATAAGTTACCATATTAAATATTATCTTTCGACAGAAAGTTTTTCTCTCATTCGTTGTATCCATAAAACTAAAATTTCTACAATGAAATTTAATTACTGTTGCATTTATTTATGTGATTTATCCTATGTCAAAAGTGACAGGAATATAATAAAAGGACAGTTTTTATGAAGAAGAAAATAATATATTTTAGTTATTTACAATAACATTTGTAACAAATGAAATAAAAGGAGGCGAGCATAGTTTAAAATTATTAGTCTTGGCTTTTCAGTGAAATTGGTTTTTCAAATTATCGACAGCTCTTATTTCAATTTGAAATGATATGTTTTTTTAAAAGAAAAAAAATTCAAAACATATTAACAAAGTTTCAAGAGATTTCATCAAAATAAAGCTATTGACTTGCGAATAACAATTTAATTTCAGATATTCCTATCTGTAAATCACAGTGAAAATTTAATATTCTTATACATAAGTAAAAATAATAAATATTGCAGTTTGTGCGATAAAATTTGATAATCTAGATTCAATAAATACAAAAATTATAATATGAGAGCGAATATTTATTATTTTATGCTTTTGAACTCGAAATTTTCCCTCACTTGCAATATTAACCCAATTTTATTTTCTTATCATATAATATTTTTAATTTTAGAATTTTATATTACCTAAATTAAGTAACTGAATTTTCTGATGCAATTCTATTAAAATAACTTGATAAAATTTTAATGATTTTATGATATATTAAAATGAAATTTAAAATAATTTTAATTAAGAAGTATAATAGTATATATTAATACTATAAAAAATTTAAATAAATATAATGTTTTCTTGAATTTATTTTTATTTATATAAAGGGATGTCATATACATTAATTACAAAATTTGCTTTTGTGATGAAAATTATAATGAAAAAGTTATTGTAAACATTATAATTTGATCTTCATATTTTTTTGTATAAAAATACATTGAGACTTAAGGGATTAAATAGTTTCATTCTATTGATTTCTGTTAAATTTTGTGTTAACAAAATTAATTTTTTAAAAATGAAATAATTTAACTAAATTTCCCGTAAATTTTATTACAACATTTATCTAAATTGTCAACATTTGTCTATTGCTATTAAATTTAATTATTATACATTTATATGTATGTTCACAAAAGAATAATTTAATTTATATCTAGTGAAATAAAATTTATTTTTTCTTTTAATTTCACAACTTATGTTATTTTTTAACAACAATTGTTTTAAATTTCGTCTACCATTCGAAATGAAATAAATATAATTTATAAAACCTGAAAAAAGTTGAGTATTATTCATAATCAAATAAATATTATTATAAAAAAGTAATGTAATGTAAATTAAATTAAGGTAAATTAAATACCATAATATTTTGTAAAACTATAAAATTTTTTTATCACTGGTGAAACATTGGTATTTTCATAATAATTTTTTTTCCCACTGTGTCACAGTTTTTTCTTCATTTTTCTTATAATTAATTGAATTTTTGCTTTCTTACTTTGCATTTTGAATAAATTAAAAATTAGATGTGAAAGTTTAAATAAATTAAATGTTATTTTAAATAATTTTGTCTATATTAGGAATCAATGTTTTAGTATCTTTCATATTATATTCTGTATTGTAAAACATAAAAATTTATTTGTTTTTGAAAATGATTAAATTCTTAAGAATCATTAATTGAATATACAATTACCATTAATTTGCATGTAGTAAGCTGTTTGTTATATCATTTACTATTCAACGACGAAATATTTTTAAGAAATTTTTTAAGCAAATGTATTTTAAGGATTCTTTTACACTATTATAACTTTGCTTGTAACAGAAATGCATTGGGAAATATAAAAACAATTTGGAAAATGAATTTAAGTAATTCCTAAATGTAGATCTCAATGGTTATTGAAATAGAAATAACATAATAATATAATTTGCAATCATGATGAATAAGTTTATAGATTTAAAATATTAAAAATTTCTTTCAAGATACATTTAATACTGAAGTATTATAAAAGTAAATTCACATTAAAAAGAAAGTGCTAATTATATATTAGTTATAACTGTTAAGATCATTACCTCTTAATTCTGTACAAAACTCTTGAACAAAGAAAAATGGAATCAACAAGTTTATGAATTATTAATCTAAAAATATCAATTTTTTTCAATAAAAATAATTAAAATTTATTATTAACGAAATGCGTTATTGGGAAAAATTTATCGCTTTTTCTCCATTGATTCCATTTTCAAACTTTAAAAATTAATGACCTAGTGACATTAAAATTTAATATTGCTTTAAATGAATTTTGAAAGTTTATTTTATGGGTTTATTGTTTATTCTTGAAATTTGTTTTATAATTGTTTTATTGTGTCTTCATATTTAAATAAAATACACGTTCTAAATTTTAGGTAACTAAAATGTGTTTACTTCTAAGTTTAATTACATTGAAGCAATTGTTAAACAAGATCATAATGATTCGTTATTTTCATTTACTATACTAGTTTTAACAATATGTGACATTTTAGCTAATAGATTTAAATGTTACTAAATGTTTTAGTTAATTTTAAGTACTTGTATTATTGATCAAAGTTATTATTAATTATGTTTGTTGACAAAAATATTGATATTTCCAGGAAAAAAATGAATTGTGCTTTTTTTAATATAACCATTGCCATTGTTTGCTATTTATCTAAAATAATGCAAGAATAATAGCAATACTTTTCTATTTTTTTGATATATTTGAATGTACAAAAAATTCTAATAATGTTGATGACAAACCAACATTTCTCTGCAAAACATGGATGCATTATTTTTCATCGGATCGATATGAAAAGATAAATATTGTTAAAACATTTGCTTATACCCCAATTATTGAATCATCCATATTTTTCATCGTAACTATATTTGTAACTTTTTAAAACATTCTGGTAACGTTGAATATTGTTCATTATTAATAATTTAAAAACTTATTGATTCTTTACATTTTTTTTCTGTGAATTTACGTGGTTAGAAAATGAAGCAAGTAGAGGCCTTTAACTTATAAATAACTAAAATTGCATTCCAATAATCCCAGCTCAGTATTTGTTAGCATTGGCGAGATAGGGCAAAGTTTCTTAATACTATTTATTTTATATTTGTTTTGTGATTTTCGGGTATGATTTAAAATTTTTCTTTTAATTTTAATGGAAAAAATTTGTTTGAACGTAAGTTTTAATTCCTTAAGATTTTATATTTGACATTTTTCTCATATCTCTTCCGTTGCAAAGTTTTTATCTCCTTTACGAAAAAATTAGCTTAAATAAACAATGGAGTAAAAGGATAGCTTCCTCATAGAAAACAAAAATCTAATGAGTGACATTTTTCTCCTTTCACTAATATCAAACGTGATAGGTCCTGATAGAAATAACTATAATAAAATTCCTTTTTTTTATATGATATTATATAGTAGATACCTTTTAAAACAATAAAGTATTTGATAAACACCTTTCAGCGTAAATTAAACAGATTTTTGCCTCAATCCATATATTTCAATAATAGTAAATTATTATGGGATTTATTTTTAATTATTTTATTAACAGCCAAATATATTTGTGAAGATGAATTGATTTTAATGCTGTAAAAATAAGGAGCAACAGCAAAAATAATTTTTATTAAAATAAAAAATATTAATACACTTTATTTGTTTAAAATTGCAAATAAAAGATTGAAATATTGTGTTATTAATAAAGATGTTTTTCTTTTTATGATTAACTACTGTTAAAATAATGAATTAAAACTAAGATAATTTTCATTAACAAATTCGAAAGGAGTTTCTAATTTTCTTTCAAATTCTAATAATGATAATGAATACATTTTAGATATAAGAAAAGTATCCATAATAAATTAAGTTTCCATTCATGTACATTTTATCCATGCAAATTAGGAAACGTATTTTCAAAATAAAAAGAACGTATCCAAGTAACGTGTTTGATTCTAGAAAAATATGATGTTGCAATGTCTGTTAATATAAAACTGCCTTATTTTATATTGGATTTTTTTTATCTCTGACTATATTTTTTTATCTCCGACTATATTTTTTAAATGAATGCATATTGTGAATGGCATTTTTCCTTTCTAAATCTGTAAATTTAGTTGCAATTTTATATTACATTAGTCGAAATATAGCAGAAGGAATTTATTATTTTTTGTTCAGAATTCTTTTACATTATTCCGGACATACGGGCTTGAACTCATAAGACAAATTAAATTTACATGAATCCATAATTATGAAAAATTATTAAAATTATCTTGACGGCATGAAATTAATTCTTCAGACAAGATTTGAAGGAAATTAGATGGTATGTGATTTTATGATATTAGGAATTATTATAAATTATCAGTTCTGCGAATATTATATAATGATTAATATTTGAATTTTTATCATATTGACTGGGATTTGAATGAGAAGGACATGGTCAAAAAAGATCGCTCTGTTAAAATCTTTTCGCTTTGTTTTAAAATCTGTGTTTCCAAATTTCCACAAAATCTTTTCATACCCTTTTACTATTTCCCCTAATGTTAAGATACTTTTATGAACAAAGACTGAAAAATATATTGTGTTGTCAATAAATTGGTAATATCAAGGAATCCTTTCTGAACCACCAAATACAAATTAGATTTAAAAATGAAAATCATCTAAATACTAAATCAAGTTGATCATCAGTTTATACTGCATTCAACTTATTTTTTAAATCGCTTTATGTAGTGGCATTGTTATTTATACATAAATGAACATTTGAAAAATACATTAATAAATGTGAATAGAAGTAATTAAACATACCGATTTTGAATCAGAAATTTGAGTCCCCTTTTGTGAACTGATAACAATTTCTTTTTCATTACGTTGGTGACTGTCAGTTATATTTGCCTTGGTGTCATTAATATCTAATATAAATAAAAATTGCGTTATACAAATTAAAAAAATATGCGTTAGGTGGAAGAAGTAAGTCAAAAGAGTACATTTACACATAAAATTGCAACAGAAAAAGAAACTTTCTTCAAATAATCGTGAACTGCGTATTCTCTGTGAAAAATTTTAAATTCTATTTATATGCCTTCTTCGTTTCAGCAGTAATTAAATATAGAAATTTATCAAGCAGTTGAAACTGATTTTTAAATTTATATTTTAGATTAATATCTTTTTAGACATTTGATTATTCTTAAATTTGAAAGCATGAACTCAATCGAAATGAAGTTTGATCAGAAAATAAAGCAATTTTCTATTTTTTAAAAATGGAGGACTTTTATAGAGTGTCAATGTTATCAATGTTTCATTATATTTCTTTATTTACATATCCACATTAAATCAACAATTATCATCCATCAATTAAGTAGACTTCTGCTGACATTCAAATTTTTTTATTTACATTATATAATTGCATATTTAAATGATTTCTAAAATAAATAGAAATTATGCGCAGACTAAAGTAAATATCTGTATGCACAAGCGTAAGGTTATAAGCAATTCCATTATGTGCAAATTTCACTATAAGCAGTTTTTCATATGTTATAATTTAAAAAACTTTCTTTTATTTTTATCAAATACGTAAATACAAATATATATTAGTTTTCAAATAATACTTATTTGAAAACTAATATATTTCAAATTATTTCTTCCATATGCATTTTCCGAAAACAGAATGGTTATTTAAAACAAATTTTAAAAACATTTAAAGGCATAATATTTAAAAATAATTTTAAGATGTAATATTAGAATCATAATATTCTATAAAAACTATTAATATATAAATAATATTATGCTGATATTTAAGAATGAAGAAAAACAACTAACATAAAAATGTTTTAAATATTTGTTATACCTAGTTACCTGTTACATTATTTCATTGCTTATAAATACTAATATTAACATTTTTTCCATAAATAAGTAAAAATATATTTGTAACTAAATATTTATAGTGGAAACTGATTTAAGGTAGTATGTTGAAAATTCTAGAGTTTTTCCTTTTCTCTCTTTCATTATGATTAGATTTTTTCATTTTTAAAAAGAAAGCGTACATAAAAGATTGGTATCAGAACTTTTTGAAGAAGATAATCATTTTAAAGATTTATTTCTAAAAACACTAGTAATTGGACTGAATTCGCACTAATATTCTGTATGAGTAAAATTTGAAAATGAATTTATATTACAAATCTATCATTATTTATTATGCTTTGTGAAGTGAATATATTGTTTCATAAATTATAAAAATTAATAATATTAAATCCGGGGAATTATCAATACAATATTTTCAGAGATTATAATTTAAAATAATAAAACATGTTCACAAATCTTAAAATGCATTTTTAATGCAATTAGAAATTATGTATTATTATTTATAAAGTTAATGTTAAAAATAAATATTTTTATGCAAATGAGATTTTTATATAACAAATAATTCTTTAAACTTATTATTAGATTTTGTATTTTGCTATTTTTTATTAGATGTTATAGGGAATAATAATAAGGGACAAAAAAAATTCATGTTAAACAATTTACAAAATATATCACTTTTCTTCTTAGCAGAAAATTATTTCAAATAGATTTGCCATTCTCTATACGAAATAAAGTAAGTTTTACAGTAGTAAATAAAGTTTAATATAATAATACAAAGTTTTTGTCACATAAGTTTATTTTTCTTCATTAAGAAAACAATCATCATATTTAAAAAGAAAATCCGTTACGTACAAGAGTCTAAAGAAATAGATTGTTAAGAGAAAGACTGAATTTCAAAGCACTTCGTGATAATGAAAAATAATTTAAAATTCTTTAGAAAGACCAAAATATTCTTAAGCAATTAATTACATAAAACTTTACTACAGTAATAAGAATAGTTTTTAATATTATATTTTTCATTTTTAGAAAGTGTTGGTGTGAAAAGTAACGTCTAATTTTAATTTTTAGCACATTTTCAAAAGCTTTCGTTAATCAAAATTCATTTGATACATTTTTCCGATTTACAAACATTTTTGATGTGCTCAGTCCATTTTCTACATATCAGAAGTCGAAAAAATTATTTGCAATCAATTTAATGAGATTTATTTATAAAAGAAAGGTAAGACAACAATTATAGTAAACTGCGTATGAAAACATAATCAATATAAAACATAAAAAAATTTGAAAGCCAATTTCAAAAATTAAAGAAATACTAATATTTAATGTTTTCTCCATATAAACGACAGATTGTTTCTTTTTTTAATTGAGAGTTAGGATACGTTTTTAATTTCATGCCATTTAAAATATTTTCCTCCATTCTAAGGATAGATATATTTAATCAAATGGTTTTTGTGAAATTAAAATGATACAAAAACCTTTGTTACATTAATTATTTCTTATTTATAAATATTTATCTGAAAAAAATAATTATAACAATCTGATAAAATAAGAGCCTGGGACAAAGAGAATTGAGCTATAAAATCTAGAAAGCATAAAGTTTAAAATTAAATTCGATTGAATACCTGAAAGAATTAATAATAAGAAATTATACAATATAGTTGTGTTCTTTACATAAAACAGCAAGTAGAAGAAATGAAAAATTCATGAGATTGTATTCCTAAAATTGCTTTTAGGAAAAATAAAGCATACATATGTCGATTTGTACACTCATTAACAATCTAAATCGATGAACTTTATAAAAAAGTATTTTTTATTTTCAAATCATTGTTCATATTTAAATGTATTAAACCTCAATCACTATACATAAAATTTTAAATAATATGAAGCAAGTTTCGTCTCTTCTTTCGTAAATAACTTAATGATTCCATTCTTTGATGACTAATGAAAGAGTGTGTGACTGAAATGTTTTCAACATTTATGAATAACAAAATTAATTTTATTCTTTTCAAAGTATTGAAAATCTAAACTGAAGAAAAAGCTTACAAAGGGGATTTATAAATAAAAATTTTATATTCTTTATGTTAAAATATCATATTTAAAACAAAGGAAAATATTAAAAGAATTTTTTTGAATACGAGAAAGTATTAATTAGTAAAAGTAATACGAGAATGTATACTGAATAATACTTTCTCGTATATTCATTCATATCATCAATGCAGATATGAATTATTTTTTGATAAAATTTTAAGGATTTTTTATTATTAAATGCTGAAATAATAGGATAAATTTATTAACTAGATTGTTTTTGTAGAATTTTTAATTATTATGTTTATAATAAGCAATATTTTAATGGATCCACGTATTTACCTCCGTATAAAATTTATCTAATATCCTGAACATATTTGCGAAATCTAATTAGAAGTAATGATCTCATGATTTATATTGTTTTGATTTTAGAATTTAATATAATAATTTGATCATAGTTAATTTTATACTATAAGTTATTTTTAAAATTTAGTTGATACATTCTGTATTTAAGATTAAACAAAATAATACAAATCAATAAATGGAATAAAAATGAAGGCGATATTAATCTAGAAAGAATTCTTTTCAATAAAGTATTTAAGAGAGAAAAGCTCTGAATTTGGCAAATGGAAATCAGAATCTTACTCTGCAAATAAAGGCACAAAATTCAAATGTTTTTTATGACATAAATTTTTTGTTTATCATAAAAATAATTATAATATATTTCAATATCATAAGTGATTATAATGAGTAAGTAAGCAACAGTAGATTTCCCAACCCCAATTCTTAATTTGATTTATATGAGTTAAATACAAGTTTTTAAGGGGGGGGGCAGTCATATCGGATTAGAAGTAGAAACAAAGCAGAAGACACTCCTCACAATAATTGACTTGCCAATCTCAGAGGTATCATTTCACTTGGAGAACATTGCTACCAAGACCTATTTAACGTGTTAAAATCAACTTTAGTAGAAACTACGCATCTTCGGTTAATCAATTTTCAAAGTCATTTACTTTCAATAATGAGAGCGACACCTTACCAATGAAACCACCGTGACCGATTACAATGTGTAAATGATTACGAATGACTTGTGAAATGCTGTTTTACAATAAATTATGATAAAGATGTGTAAAAGAAGAAAAACATGTTATGCAAAGAAATTGAAAAGATGTTAAATTTGAAATTATTAAATGGATTAAGAAACTACATCTGGCCTGAGAAAATCTTAAAACTGTCACTGAGTATAAATCTATTTATTAATAAATTTCACATCTTTTATTTTTAGATTGCTGTTAATATAATAGTTATTTAAATTTAAGGCAAAAGTGCAAAATATTAATAAATTTAAATGATTCCGAATAAAAATTAATTCTTAATACTAATTGAAAAGAAAATCATTCAGTTAGAAAATATAAATTTAAACTTATTTTAAAAATTTAACAATTATCAAGATGAAGATATCAACATTTTGGCATTAAAGCCAAAGTGCACTAAGAGACTGGTGAACAGTAACTTACAACAAATAGTATAAATCCTTCGAATATATAGAAAAAAATTGCATTGAATTAAGACTTCCTTACAATTATACGAATTTTAAAAAGAAAAAATACTTTAAAAATAATGGTTAAACATATATATTATATATATATATTATATATATATATATATATATATATATATATATATATATATATATATATATATATATATATATATATATATATATATATATATATATAAGTAAAAGAGATTTATTTACAGAAAATCTTTCTACAAGTATTCAGGTTTTTATCAAATGAAGAAATGAAGCATTCTCTAAAAAATCAACCAAATAACAAATTTGAAATAATAATTCAATGTTAATTTTAAATAATGATTTGGATGTATATATTAACAGATTTTTCAATAACTTTACTGAAATTTATTATCTATTACTATTAAAAATTAAATCCATTAATATTCAATATCCATTTATTTATACAATATATTTAAGAATGAAAAAGGAAAAAAAATATTTAATTTGAAAAAAAAAATTTAATTTTCTTATTTTAAATATTGATTTTATTTTTATTTTTTTATTTTATAATTCTGTAAAAGAGAGAAGCCTAACTTTCTTATTATTATAACTTTGATAGAAATGAAAAGAAAAACAGAAACATTGCTTAACAAAATATGATATTCTAATTTTATTCCTTTTAGAAAAATATAGCTGGTATCAGTTACTTTAGATGGAGCAGTGAAGAAGTCTTAAATAAATATGAAAGTGAACTTATAGTCTTAATAAAAGTAAATATATCAGTACTTGTGGATGATTAATATTTGTATTTTTCCTAGTTCGAGAAGGGAAGACTAGAATAAGAAACTATCTAAAGATTTTGTTTTATTTTTATTTTAAAATAGACTGATATAATGTTAGCGTGAAGAAGTCAGCTACAAAAAGGCTCTAAATAAATATGAAAGAAAACTTGATTCCTAATAAAAATATGGATATAGGTGCTTTTGGATGATTAATATTTGTATTTTTTCCCATTTTAAAAAAGAGAAACTAGAATAAATGTCTATCTAAAACATTTGCTTTACCTTTATCTTAAAATAGACTGGTGTAACTTTATGTCTGGTATATGATAAAGTTTGTTAGTTTTTCAAATTAAAAATATATTACATTTCTGAATTATGGTGCATAAGATAATATGTATAAGAAATATAATATAATTTCTGAGAAATTATATTTATTTTTTAATTAAAATTATACTTTATTATTATTTTCATGAGTAACAAATGTTAGAATTATAAAAAATAGTAAGGTGTTAGGATGCTTGAGTATAATGTTATAAAATGTAAAAAACTTGTATTGAAATTATGAATTATTGGGAAGAAACTCATATTGATCTAGTACATTTCCTAAATTTCATATTAATTGTTCAAGGAACGTAATAAAACGTTTATGTATATATTTGATGATTTAAAGTTTAAAGGATAGATTTATGTGATAAAGAATCTCAGAAATATCGAAAAATTGTATTGGTTTTGAATAAATATTAGCAAAACTTTTAATGATTTGACTTCTCGCTCAAAAATAGAACAACATCAGTTTAAATTGCACTTAAAATTATCACACACACACACATTTATAACTTAGGAAGTTCTTAAAATGTTTATCTTAATTTTGGTTTTTAAACTTATGGTTTCAAATTGTTAACCAAGCTCATTGAATGCAAAAGAAATTATAGTCTATTGATTAGTTAAAAGTAAAAAAAGAATTTATAACTCTTAAATCTGGTGCTCGCGAGATCACCACGCCTGTCATCCTTTTATTTATATGGAGCTATTTTCTAAAAATAACTCAATGAATAAGGCCATTTGGATAGTCCCGCTAGTACATCTGTGGTATCATAGTAGGTGTACTGGTGGCTCTTTGGTTCGGGACAGCAGTAGACGAAATCAAACTGCTGTTACCCGTTTCATTAGTGGCCACCAGTCACGATTGACTTTTGTTGGAGGCAATAAACACTTTGAAGTCTGGACTAGGTGTACATTTGTACAAACTTAACCTGGTAACATTTAATTTTATCTGGGACTCACCAGGTAAGACCTGGCTTAAGACCCCTTATTAGTACTGGACTTCTCCAGGGTGAATGAACTCATGGATCTGATATAGCATGCTGGTCACGGGGATCAAAATCAACCACACAACTTTATAATAACCACTATGATTTAATGAAACAATAATGGTAATTAGAAGATAAGAGATTTTGGAATTATATAGGGAAATAATTTTAAAATATGATAAAAAAATTCATTAGAAAAAGATAAAAATAATGGAAATTATGTTTTGATTCTTGACGTTTTTTCGTAACCCTTAATTAACAATGTTTTTATATAAAATGGGCATTATAAACTATTTAAATTCCTACAACGTAAGGACTAAGGATTAAAAGCTAAATTTTACAAAGTTTTTTTTTATTGCTATAGATATTTAAATTCCTCTTCATCTGAAATGACTTTAAAATTTTCATTTATTGTCCTCAAATATCATAATATTTAGTAATGTAGAAAAATATTATAATTGAAAAATAAATAAAACATTTCTTTATAAGGGAATCATATCTTAAACTTATTATTTGATTTTATATTTAAAATTATAATGTGGAATATTGTAGCTATTCTTATAAGCCTGTGAAATTTCAATTCATATTATTTTGTTGATTGTATTTGACACATATATAATAAATATCTTGTGAATTACATAAGCTATAATATCTTGTGATGTGCATAAAATTAATAAAAAATGGAGTCAAATTGTTTCAATCGAATACTATATATATTAGCTAAGAATACCAACATTGTTGAATTAATAACTTTAAAAAATTTTAATCTAATTATTTAGTGTCATTCTATTGTGAGGATATACATGTTTACATTATAAATATAACATAGTAATGCTTAAGATTTCTATAATAATTATATATTGCATTATTTTTATTTATTTTGTAAATTAGGTATTTATATTTATCATTTAATGTGGATCAAGACGTATTGAATAAAAGTCAAATTTCTATTAGCTGTTATTCAACACAATTTTAGATTTGTTTATAAGTTGAAAAAAAAATGATTAAATATTTCACTTACTGACTATTTTCGTACTGTTTAAAATTAAAAATTATGCAAATTTTTTATTAAATTTTATTTATGTTGAAATTTTATCAAATGAATTATTTGTATTTAATAGAATGTGATTAAAAATAATTATTTCATATTTAAAACATATCAATACTTGTTTGAATAAATTATTTTATCACTCGTTTAAAAATACTTTATTAATTCATGAATGCTTTCCTTGTGAGATCCTCTATTTTATATCCTTCCGACGACGTAAAAATATAATGACAGAAAAATGTTTGCCGTACACATGAAAGATATATATTCAATTATTTGTACAAGAGATTTCAAATTTGAATTTCTTTAGGCATTTTTCTTTTATAATGAGCAAGGTTTCTCTATCCTTATTATTTTTATCCCTAACATTTGACGCACCCATTTTTAGAATTTGTAGTATTTCTGTGTCATTATACTTAGTAATAATAACGACATAATAAAAAATAATAATAGTTATTTTTTTTAAAAGTTTATAGGTTTCTTCGTAACGTTTAAATTAATCGTTCTATTTTATTTTCTAATAAGAGATAAAAACTTTGTAATTTAAAAATTTCAATAACATGCATTTTCGCATTATTTTAATTTTAAAGATATACATTAACAGTAAGCTTATTTCTAAATACATACAATAAAATCTTTTGATAGTTAACTTCGAATTAAGTTAATTTGTGTTTTTTAAAATAATAAAGCAAATTACTTCACTGATATATGTACTTAAATTTTTTGTAAAATACAAGTATTTCTAGAAGGATTATTGTTTGCTCTAATATATTTGAAAAGCTGTAATGAAATAATTGCGCTTTGAATATTTTCAAATCACTTTTGTTAGAATTGAACTATTAACGTTATCTTTAAAAATACAAAATTACATTATTAATAAAAATATCTAAGTAAAATATATAAACTTCATTAAATTTAAAAACTATCATTTCAAGTTATTTAATTATTGCAGTTAGAATAAAATCTTTTTGAAAAGTCTAGGATAAATATTAAAACATTTAGATTTTTGAGAGTTTTTCAGCTGTTGAAGTAGCCTTAACTTTATTTTCATCTAGCATGTTGGAAGAAACTAAAACAATACCATGCAGTTAATTGGAAAATTTTAGGTGACAACAATTACAAACTATACACGAATAATTTGTATAAAAAGTTTGAAATAATATTAAATATGAAAAAAAAGCAATTTATTTTTGAATGGTTATTTTAAGTAAAACAAAATTAATTAGATTTAAGTATTTTTACTATTATTAAAACAGAGAATAAGAAGGAAATATATGAAATTGTTTTTGTGAAATTTAAGAGAAAGTTTGTAATTTTAATTTATAAAAGTTTATAAGTTTTAAAAATTAAGAAAAATTTAAGTGGGTGATTTTAATAAAAAACTAAAGTACAAAACTTAGTAATTTCACATTAATTTCTTCAATATTTCTTGAAGATATTTCATTGTTTATAAGTCTGAAGAGATTCATTCTTTATAATTTTTCTTACAATATCATAATTTATAAAAGAATTTTTAATAAAATTCGTTTTTAAATTTATCTAAGCAGAATTCTTGTGAAAGTTAAAGGTTCTTTAATTATTTAAGCACAATTATTTAAATAAACCGTATAATAATCATTTGCTTTTATACTAAAGTTAAACACAAATCATAATGCATTTTTGCAATAAATGCTGCATAGAGTGCTGAATTATTTGAGATAATTATAGTCGATTATATTTTATGTAATTATCCATTTTTCTTTCTTTCTCAATAATAAGCTCTTCTTGGTACTTATACATGAATTATGTTATGGTATATAGTAATAAATCACATTGTTATTTACAAGTCAAACAAACAAATAACATGTGTAAAAAATAGGTTTCATATTACTTGTAACTGTTCATGTACTTGTTTCATATTACTTTCAAACAAATAACATGTGTAAAAAATAGGTTTCATATTACTTGTAACTGTTCATGTACTTGTTTCATATTACTTTCAAACAAATAACATGTGTAAAAAATAGGTTTCATATTACTTGTAACTGTTCATGTACTTGTTTCATATTGCTTTCAAACAAATAACATGTGTAAAAAAATAGGTTTCATATTACTTGTAACTGTTCATGTACTTGTTTCATATTACTTTCAAACAAATAACATGTGTAAAAAATAGGTTTCATATTACTTGTAACTGTTCATGTACTTGTTTCATATTACTTTCAAACAAATAACATGTGTAAAAAATAGGTTTCATATTACTTGTAACTGTTCATGTACTTGTTTCATATTACTTTCAAACAAATAACATGTGTAAAAAATAGGTTTCATATTACTTGTAACTGTTCATGTACTTGTTTCATATTGCTTTCAAACAAATAACATGTGTAAAAAATAGGTTTCATATTACTTGTAACTCATATAAATTCCTTTACATAAACATTGATATTATTTTTACGCATTAGACCTGATAAAGGACTTACAGATTTTCAATTAAAAAGTGGATTTTCGTATTTGAAAATATATTTTTCAAACAAATAACATGTGTAAAATAGTCATTTTAACATAATTAAATTAAAAATAATTAAATATATTTAATAATATAATAAAATGATATTTATTTTAATTAAATTTTCAGAAAAAAGTGGATTGTTATAAAATCCATGCTGCATATGTTTTTATTTAAAAACTAAAACTTTAAGCAATAACTTTATTGACATTTTTATATCTAAGAACTACTTTACACGTGATACATTGACTTTTCTTTTTATTTAATATGAATATTTTATATTACAAATGCATAACAAGTTTATAAAGATTTTGAAGTGAAATGTGCAATAATGGTACCATTTTTTGAGATATTGTTCTATTTCAAGTGTTATGTGTAAGAGAAGAAAACATAAGTTTGTTTTCCAACGATTCAGAATATAATCTTAAAATTGCTAAATAATAAGCATCAAATTAAAAAAAAATTATTTTAAAAAACTAATAAATATTGAATGAAGCAGCTATTATAATTTAAGCAATAAAATAATTAAAATAAAAACCAGTTTGATATTTTTTGATTACATAATAAAATTATATCTATTATTTTTTTATCATAAAATGATGTCAGTCCGAACAAATGAATTTAAAAATATATGTCTATGTAAAAAAATTCAAAAATAAATAAAAACTATCTCTTTTTCTTTTGTTGAAAATGGACATCATTCTTTGGATTACATGGTAATAGACAGAATTAAAGCTTTTTCTCGTAAAATTAATCTTCTCTATGAGAAGGAAAAATTGTGTGTCATTAATGAGATGAATGTGTCATAATTCCAGAACATATTTTAAATTTTATATAAACATTATTATATTTAATATATATATTATGTCTATATAATAATTATTGTAAATAAGCATATAAATATTTTCATATCGTAAACATAAACGTTAATAAATTAGAATAAAATAAATTGAACTTGAATTTGTTCTAGTTAATTGAAAATGTACTATAAAATAATAAGTATTCTTGTTTTAGATTAAACTATGTATTATTTTCTTATATTTTATTTAATATGATTGTTTCAGAAAACAATTTCTCTACTGTTATTGACAGGGTGAAAGTCCCGTTACCTGAGGGAATTTCTTTCTTTCAAATAATAAAACAACTTCATAAATCTTCCCTAGAAGGATAATCCATCTGTCAAATCCTATTTTGAGGCAAGAAAAATCTATTATGCTTTTTATTATTATTAAATTATGTTTTAAGCATAAGTCCATCATCTTCAGAATGACTGGATAAAGGATTTATGATACGTTGTGAAAAATTGGATAAAAGAATTTCAAGGAAACAATATCGTATTATAGTCTTAAACATTCCATGCATTGATATTATCATACAAGTATAAAAATTATTTGTTATGACATAAATAAATGAATAAAGGAATTTTCTACAGATTTTGAGGAAGAAATCAAATTCTAAATACCATTTGAAAATTTCGAAATTTTTTAATATATTAAAGAAATAACGAAAATCAGTTTAAAAAGTTTCTAAATATTATTTAAATTTTTTTTTAAAAAATTACTTTAGTGTGATTCTGATATACCTAATAATTTTAAGCACATCAGTATCTGATAGTTTTAAAATTATTATCTTTTGTATCCTTTCCGTGCTGATATTGACATATAGTCAAAGATAAAAGGAGAATAACATTTTATGTTCTTAAATATTAAACTAATTAATTTTTTTGAACATCTTGTTAATATTTTTCAGAGATGCTCAGTTTTAAAATTAGAAAACGGTCCTTGAATTTAAATATTTTTATCAGTGAAAAATATATCAGTCTTGCAAAATATTGAAAAATTAATTATAAACATTCTTTACTTCTCAAAAAATGTTTAAATTTGCAGAGAACTAATTCCATACAAATTATATATTTTTAGTTCAAACAATAATTACTTAATTATGATCGTGGTTTTCTTTAATTAGTAAATAATGGGATACACTTCATTTATTATAAATTAATCACAATTTAAAGCTTAAAAATATAGAAAAATAATTTTGCAATAGTTATCCAAAACTTTTAATTATACTAAAATTCTCATTAATGATATTAAAATTCTTATTAATTATATTAAAATTCTTATTAAATTAGTATTTTAAGTAATTTTCAGAAATGATTTAATGAAAGTAAAAATTATAGAATTAGGAAATTAAAGTCAATACTCGTTAACTACTAAATATCCTTCTAAGGGAAAGGAAATATAAAAGCTCAAATGCTAAAAATGTTGTTGTTATTTAAAATTTAAAATTTGTAGTTGTAAAATTAAAAAGTTAAAAATTGTAAATCTGGGGTTAATAATTGTGATGTATTTTTTATTTGATTAAAAAATATAGAAGGTTATGTTTTTATTAATATATATTTATATAAAACTTTTATTACTTAGATAATGATGATTTATTTAAGTTAACTTATGCTTTTACACGTAATTATATTTCTTATCAATTCAAACAGGTTCCAGTTTCTATGTCCATGTAATTTAAACATAAATACAAATATTGTTTTTATGATAAACGTTACAAAATTTAGTATGTGTCAATAATAGGTTTTTACTATTGGCTCATACTAATGCAAACAGCAATTTAACAAAACTTTGGAATCTTGCCAATTTTCTTAATTTTTATTCTAAATTTTTAAATGTATTGCTTTATTTTTTTCAATTTCGTTTCATATGAGTTTAAATAAAGAAAAAATTTCCTTTAAAAATGATTAGGAAATTTAATAAATATATTATCATTTATTATTTTTTATTGATTTTCTTTTAAGGACAATATTGGCAGGTAGTGTTTTCAGTTATATGATGTATTTTTTATTTAAAATATTTTAAACTGACAGGCATTTTTAAGTTAGTTATTTATTGTCTTCATCGAAAATTTTTATTGGATTTTGTCAAGCATTATTGGTTAAAAATAAGACAAATCATGATTTAAAACTACTTCTGTAAGATCCTTAAATTTGTTTTAAGAGTATAATTTGAAGTATGGTGATCCTTTCCTTTTAAAAATTTACTAATTATAATTATATAAAGAGATAAATAAAAATTTACTAATTTTAATTATATAAAAATATTTTTAAAAAATTTCTTAGTAAAAAAACCAAATATTTCAAGTGAATATTATCAGTGATTATTCTTAATTTTAAAATTACAATACAATTACTTATTATTTGTTTTCTTTAATATAATATCAAATATTAGAAGGACAAGTGAATATTTTAATGGAAATCAGTTAAGGATACTTATTTGTTTAAATATTAAATTTATTTTTATTGATTTAAATTTGCCTTACAAAACATTATACAGATAGTTTTGTATATTAATATTTAATATTATTATAATTTTTATTTTGCGAGATTTACATTCGGTAAAAAAATACATTGTCCTTTTTTGCAATGACATGTTTCTTCCATTAATTTTTCAATATGTCTCATTAATATTACATTTTGTGAGCTTATTATTTAAGTTATAGCTTCCAACTAAGATTTAGTTAAAAAAGGTAATTAACCACGTCACTCTTACTTGTTGCCTAAAAAAATTTCAATTCCTATCGACATTTTTTTAAGCTTTGTTTATAGTTGCAAAAAGAATGGATATTTTTTGTGTTGCCTAGTTTAATTGCAATTACTTACATTGGAATATTAAAAATGTTTTGTTTTTATATTTATCTTTTTTTATATTTGGAGACTAAAGTTTCTATGAAAAATAGAAAAAGTGGTGAAATTGGTGCGAATCCATCAATTAGGCAAGTAGGATTTTTTTATTTAATGCTATTAAAAATTCATTTCTTATTTTTTAGGTAAGATTTTAGCTTATTTAGAAGAAGTTTCACAATTTATTGAATAAATAAAGTATAAAAAGCAGATGTTGTAAAAAGAATTTTTTTTATCATATGAGAAGGGTAGGAGTTTATATACTTGTAATTTGTTCTTTTTCTAAATATTTACGGTTTAGTAATATGATAATTTTACACGATTCCTTTACTTAAAATTATCAGATTGTGAACTTCAATTCGAAACTTAACAATTAGATAAAAAAATATATTTTATAATTGTGAAGAAATTTTTTGGTTGTGATAAAGAGTTGAAATATTTTTAAGTTTTACCAACATATTAATACACATTTTTCAATTATTTTTTATACATTTTGTATACATAAGACCTCAAGTAAAAAAACGTACTTTAATAACTTTTTTATTTTTTAATCATGAAGTTAGTCTCTTTTATGGATAAACTTCCGAGTTCCGAGAACTCGAAAGTTTATCCATAAAAGTCCGAGTTCCAAGAACAATTATAAAGGCAAATAATAAATGAAATATTTCTCAAATTTGTTATTATTTGCGTAATCTCTTTGAAGTGTACTTAATTATGATTAAAATAAAAAATATTTCTTAAGTATGCCAAGATTAAACAATCAACTACTATATTCGACGCTATATATATATAATATTTCAGTATTTACTTGTAAGCAATTAATTTTTTTTCATTCTAAATTTAACAAAGACTAAGCACTTATTTTATAATCGAAAATGATTCTATTAATGATTCTGCTAATGAATTAAATATTATTTTTATAAGGTAATTTTGAGTTTGATAAAAATTATAATCCTTCTTTTCAGTTTAATTTCAAAAAAGAATTTTAAAAACTCGGTTTTAAAGTTAAGATCACTTATATATTTCAAAAGTAATTTTTCAGTGTAGTCGTAATTATGATAAATTTCAACTATGTTAATTAATTTTCCTAACGGTCTGGTATAATTTTGTTACTAAACAGATAATAACGGATGAAAACTTTAAAATCATTAATTTTGATTTAATGCTTGTGATAATTGTAATGGAAACAAATGATTCTATTAATTTTTGTATATTTATTATATATTATTATATTATATAGCAATGAAATATTTGCAAGTTGAATTAAAATTTTTATCAGTATACTAACTACAGAGATCGTTTAGAAGATTATATTGTTGTCAATAAATTTCCTATTTTCAAAATTAATTGCTCTCATGGTAAAACAATAATAATAAAAGTATAACATACTGGAAGATACTAGAGATAGCGAATCACAAACTTATTTAGTTTTATAGCCGCATTTCTACGCTTTTGTTTTCCTGTAATTTAACATTCATTTTGTTTTATCTCTCATTCAAGAAGTTTAAAAACATTTGTCTGATTATTTATGTACGTGTTTTAAAAAGTAGTTAAAAAGTCTTTAAACCAGATATAAATATAATTGCATGCCATTAATTATTGTTTGATACATTCCCATGCTAAATATAAATATTTAAACATCTATTTCTTATCGATGCAAGCCTTATTAAATAATCTGAATAATGAATAGATGTATTAGATTTCATTGAATTGATTAATATTTGTAGAATTATGTGACACATATCTAAAAATCTTAAATAAAAGGGAAATAGATGAACAATATTACTTAATGAATAATAATCATGAATAATCATTACACTCATAATAACTAGATAAATCATTGTGTAGTAAGTACTTTTTCAATAGCACAAATTATTAGCTAACTCATTAATTACTCATTAATTATTTAAAATCTTTAAGGAATGCTATCGAACAACAGTGAATCATCATAAGGACATATATGCAAATAAATCAAAGTTTTATTCACTAAAAATTACTGTTAAAAAATTTTCAGTCTGATTTAATTCTGATGCATAATTTAGCATGTTAAAATAAGTATAAGTGAATTGTCCATTGAAATTATGTATACCAAGAGTTTTATTTTAAATATTTTAAAATTAACAAAAATAAAATAGTTCTAATTATAATAAAATATTATAATAATAATAAAATATTAATGGAATTTTAAGCAAATCTTTTTTTTAAACATTCTAAGATGTTATTTTTCATTTTATTACTAATCCGCAGTACAGATACAATCAAGAAAACATATTTTTAATGTAATCTTGAAATCTTTTAATGTATTTTTAATTGTAATGTTAATAATAACAATCATTTTTGGTCACTTATAGATGTCCAAAATGTTTAACTATTATTATTTTATAACAATGCAAAGTAAACTTTTTTAATTGAATACATTTGACATAATTATTTTACATTTTTATTTAAAAATTACATGAATTATATGAATTTATTATATGAATGAATATATAAAAATTATTTGAATTTATTTTAAGGAACATGTCAGTCTTCGTAGAATCATCAATTGCTTTAATCTTGACTTTCAGAGTGTCAGAGCTGTATTTACCTTTGAATATTTTTGTTTTTACAATCTTAGTCAATTCGTTAAGCGTTATAATCATATCTAATAGAATAAAGTTATAATACTTTAAATTTCACAATTATTTTAATCATATTTCATTTCCATAATTGAATTTTTTCTAAATCTTATCTCATAATACTGACATATCCCTTGTTATAATACTGAAGTGTATGTAATATGTATCATAATACTGAATGTAATGAAATATTGAATTGTATCATAATATTGAAAACATTTTATGACTGATACATACTATATTAGAGATAGTTGTGTTTTGAATATCCAATTTATATTCAAAGATGGATGTAAATGAACGTTTACTGCTGTAAATATTTTATAAGTAAATAAAAGAGATGAAAGTACAACAAACCGATAATCAATTAGTAAAGTCGAGTTTCCTCCTTATTACTAAATGCACGATTTTACACGTAAATAGATTAGTGTTGATCACATTACTATCTCAAGTCTAGGAGATGATGAGGTGAAAATGACCGCTGTGCTGTACTGATCATTTCCTACTAATAAATTTGACAATAGTAGCAGTAAGCAAAGCAAATAACTAGGTAGTCAAATAAAATGCATTTATCTGTATATGGAAATCAGCTTTTTCATCGGTAGTAATCAGATAGAGACAGTTAACCCAGATACGCACAAATCTGTTTGAGAAAGTATAAGAATATGATGATTAGAGCCAACTAGTTATCTAACTCTAACACGTTTGATATTACAGACCTTTTGTTTCTGCAAGTTCTTCAGAATCTCACCCGTAAGCTTTTTCTATAAACCTCTTATGTATATTAAAGTGCCTGGAAAATTGAGACAGCAGTGAGGTTAGATTATTGCTTCCACATTTCTTAACATTTCCATATATAACATTATCATAAGCTGTCGTAATAAGTTCAAAGAAAGTTATTATTATTACTATCGCAACGAATGATTTTTATTTAAGCAACATAATTTATTAAGATACATATTTTCGTTTTATAAAGTAAAAAAATGTAATCGCTCAAATATGTTTCATTTCACCAACAATTATCGATATTCTTTTAAAAATTAAAAGGAAGGTTCGTTATCAAAATTGCATTCCCTTTTTTGAAAACAAAATCTTTGGTTTATAAATAGATTTTCTCTGGTGCTTTCGGAAGAGAAAAGAATTAATTCCTTTTTTTCATATAAAAGATAAAGAAATTAAGGGCATATTGGAACCATTCATTACCGGGGTGCACAACAACAGACTGTAGGACAACTGAAACAATATTTAAATAGGTCATATACTCTAAACTCACCCTTGAAGTGGCCTTAATTTTTAATGGATTACATAGTAAGTGTCCTATTACTGGATTCAAGCCAATCGACGTGATAAGGATCACAACAGACTTCGTTTACTTGAAGCAGAAGTTAAAACAATATATTGACCTTTCAAGGCCTCAATTAGCAGTACCCTGTTTTACTGCTAATTTATTTACAGGAACTTTGGTCTCCACTCATGGCGAATGCATTGGTGGTTTAGTCTCCAGGAGAATTTAATGAAATAGAGAGGCGATCATCCAAATGCACTATAGAAAAAGAAAGGGAATTCTCAACCCTAAAAAAACAATCCCAATGATAAGGAAAAGAAAAATCAGAAAATAAGAGAAGCAACAAATGACAAATCACTGGTGATGTTGAATTGTGACATTATTTTTATTTAAATGAAGTTAATACTTCTGAGGGCCCTATATTTGTGCCTTCGACGTAACAGATTAATATTTTCCCTTCTAAGAAAAAAAGTTTCTACCAGGGATAAGTTTTCAGTTTAAAATAAAATCATTAATAAGTATTTATACAAATCTAAATAAATCTTAATTATATTTAACAATATTTAATATATGCAGTGACATATATTACTAATATAAAATTACACACTAATCAGGTAAATTAACTTATATACATAGATAGTATGACCTAAACTATTTGCTTAAAATCTGTTTATTGTAAAGATAAAGCTCATCTTAACATATATAGAATTGTTTTGGCTTTTTCTGCAACCAAAGTAATAAATTAACCCCTATTTAAATAATAAATTCATCAGGACAGTCTATAACATTATATTATATGTTTTCTTTTGTTTTCTTTCATAAAAGTTTTACTCATGCATAAAATTAAAATATCTTCACCCATCACATATCTGAGATAGAGTTATAATAATACCTTAATTGGGAAGCATCGCATTGCAAAATAAATAGTTTGCTAAAATTAGGAATTTACAGAACTGTCGACTAAATAATTTTGATTTATAAAAACTTTTTTTTAAAGCTGCGTCATTCCTTTCTTGTTAGTTTAAATATATCCCTACATATTATATAGGCAGTGCTTACTTTAAAATACAATATAAAATATCCTATTTATTATAACTATCAATAAACAGTGATATGTTTCAAACATATTTAAAAATGTTCAATAGTGTCTTAATTAATTTATGAGTTTAAAGTGTTTAGTTATTGTCCTTCTTTATTGTAGTTTTGATCATAAACGAAGGGGAAATAGGAATAATTGTCTTATAGTATGATGTGATAGCCATTAACAAATATTAGAAATTTGTGAAAATTTTAGTGAATATATTAGCATAAAATATATTTTCTCTAGAGAAGTAATTGAATAATGATTCTCCATAAATTTATTCTAAAGCGAATGAATTGGGAATAAGCAAATGCGAAACATCGCATAAATTTATAATTTAACTGAAAGAAATTCATATCAATAAAATTGAAATTTTAAAAATTTTTTCGTTTCTTAACCCCAAAATGAATAGAACATAAATTTAGTTTGTTGAAACCAACACTGCTTCAAAACACATCAAGGTTAAGTACACACTTATCTAGTTTAAAAATTTTCTTTAAGAAAGCTCTTATAGCGAAACTAAAGTATTTTTTAACTTTTTATGTTTTATAAATATCTTCCTTTTAAGCGAAGTAAATAACTTTTATATTATAGGATTGCTAGATGTTAATTGCCTCAAATTACAAAAATTACTACCTTGTTTCAAGTTAAGAGTTGGAACATTGGGCATTGGCTAGTCATCCATCGCTCAATTTCTCATCGTTAAAATAATTGAAATCCAAATATTATTTGTTTTATGAAGATAAAAATGCAATTACTTTATTTATAACCATGCCAGTGTTTTATCATATTTAAGCACTTTATAAGTTTCTTTTATATATATTCGTTAATTTTAATCCTTGATATTATTATTCGTATTTTAATTCTTATTTCTAAAAAAGTTTCTTTAGCTGTTGAGTTGTTTTCTCAATAAAATTTTAATTATTTTCTGTATGAATTTAAAATTCATGATAAACTATTTTATATTTGCAAAATTTTCAAGAAGAAACAAAACGCTGATAGAACTTTAATAAATTAGGACCTTGAAGCTAATTATCTCTCATTTTACCTTGAAATTAATAACTAACTCACCTTGAGACCTTGACTTAGAGGAAAGTTTATTTCCATTAAATTTGGCAATAATTATCAATCATTTTTTTTTGAATTACTTAAATTTTTTGTTCCATACTTAATTTTACATGCCGTAAATGTCAATTATTTTAATTTAGTTTGCGTAATTAAAATATTAAGAAAAATTCAAGCAAATTATTTAGACATTTCTCACATTCTTAAGAGAAAATTTTCTATAGAGTAGTTTTCGTTTTACTATACTATTATCTATCGTCTACTATTAGTGAATTATCGTTTTACTATAATTTACTATACATTATTTTCTAAATTCACATTTTTTGGTTGATTATATATATATATATATATATATATATATATATATAATGTTTAAGTATGGTATTTTTTTCATATATTTAATTTAAAGTTATTGTAGTGGAATAATGAATAATGATTATAAGCATAAACTGAGAATGTGAGTCTTAGTGCAAAATGTTCTAAATAATTATGGTTTTCATGTTTAATGATATACTATTAATATATTTAAGATAACAAAATTTCAGAAAATGCATAAAATAGTTTTTAAACGTTTAAAATTCACTGGATAAATATTTTTGCTTGAAGTATTTCAGTAAATTTAATGATAACTTATTTTCTTGTTGATAAAATTTTCTTATAATTATTTTTTATTGGAAATTATTTTGCAATTAAATTAGTTTTCGATATCATTTATTTGTGAAATATAGTGAAATGATTGGAAAAACGTACAAATTGTACACTCTTTATTATTTTAAAAGTATTAATTCAACTAACATTTTAAAAACAAATGTATACACATATTTCCAGAGTATTTAAATTTTTTAAATACATTTTGCCATTAAAATTAAATTGTGAGTCACATCTTTTATTTTTTTATAGCTTTTTATTTATGGTCATAAAACTTTCTAATAAATTAATCAACAGTTGATGCAGATTTTAAGATTAAATACATAGAGAATGTGATTTGCAATTTTAGTTCATCATCGAATACTAAAGATGGCATTTCAGATGTAATTCACTAGTTCAACTCCCTTCAAAAAAGTTATACTGATCTGATATGCATCTTTGTAGTATTCAGAAGGATATTTTTGAAACTCAACCAAAATAAATTAAGATGGATTGTCATCAATAACCTAGTTTAAAATATAACAAGACAATTTATTACATTTATTGCATAATTTTATATAAAAAAGGGATTTATACGGTATTATAAGAAAAAATTTGGAATAAATTATTGATTATACGTGAGAGGATCTTACAAGATTTAACATTTTTTTTTGAGTTAAATTTTTTATTGATATTTTTCGAGCATGCATTTTCTCAAGTTGTATTATGAATAAAATAATAAATGAATGATAAAACTTTGAGAAATAGAAAACGTAATGTTTGTCTTGACATTTTCTAACTCTAAAGTTATCAGCCTTTAAGAACTGTGCTACTATATGGCGGAATTTCAATTTTTGTTAGAATTTACAAATCTTGGTAATTTTCTGTGATGTATAAATGAGGCAGTATTTAGAAAATGTGTTGGTAAATGAATGCAATATTCCAGTTTTTGAAAAATAAAATAAAATATATTTGATTAGAATATGTAAAGTAATATATTTAAAATCTGAAATATTTTTTTTATTTGTAGTTAATTTATACTAGCATATTAAAAATAAACATATAAAATCTGAGGGCTACTTTTGTCACATGAATTCTAATATGATAACATTTGGTACAACCAAGTTGAATCCAAAGTTTCAGAGTGGCAAGATTTCAGAGCGGTGATTAGTAACAGTAGACTGTGTTGATGAAGACTTGATGATATTGATGAAGAGAGTATACCCTAGGAATGACCAACTAGAAAGCAAAGAAAAGAACGGAATGGAAGAAAATTCCGAGAATATTTCTTTATACCCAATGGGATGTCATGTCATTTTTAGGTTTTACAGAAAAAAAAAAATAAAAGTAACATAAAGAACATTAAAAACCATCCACACGTTTTAACTAACTTTTAATCTTTTACACAGATTCAGGGGAGAAATAGAAATTTAAAGTTACTCAGGAGTGTAATTCAATAATTTATTTTAAGCAATTAAAATGACTCTCCTATTAATTTAGTTTGATTTGTCTGTCCTAATCTACTATTACTTTTTGATTTGAAGGTTTGTTCTACTATTTATTTTACTGTGGCAAAATTATTAATTATATTTTGAAAGTGAAACTTCAATCAGTGTATTTATACCAACGCCGTATATTTGCAATAGTTTATAAAGTGTTTACTTTGCAATAGTTTATAAAGTGTTTACTTTGTAAAAGTTTATTAAGTGTTTACAATACTTTGCAATAGTTTATAAAGTGTTTACAATACTTTGCAATAGTTTATAAAGTGTTTACAATACTTTGCAATAGTTTATAAAGTGTTTACAATACTTTGCAATAGTTTATAAAGTGTTTACTTAATATAAATTTATGTTTTTGTTACAATTAACAGATTGATATTGCACCAAATTTAGTGCTGATTTTACGTAGAATAAGTGTTAGTGCCATATTTTTTGAAAATAATATACATTATATACTTGGTCATACAACAAGAAAAATTCCTGCCCGACAATTAACATATAAGTTAAATGTTCACATCTTAATCATCATATGACATCATAAATCATATCCTAATATCCCATTAATAAAATTGGAAATCACAATGAATTGAGACACATTTTAGATTTTTATCAAATAGAATTTTCAACTAGGAGTTAAATTACTTCGGATATTGTTACTATCGTACAAATTTCATATTCTCACTTAATGATGTAAGGGACAATAATTTTACTTAGTGTCACGTATAAATGTGATAATTTCTCTAATTCTCCATGATAGCTTAAGAGGATCAAGAACTGGTTCACTATTTAAGAGATAGTATTGATATATAGAAACTATGCGAGATGCGTATGGGATACAACACATATTAATATAAGAGAGGAGAGAGATTTTGTAGTATAAAATGATCGAAAAGTTTTATATTAAAACATTAAATTCAACTCTTAATGCACAGAGTTACTCAGTATGATAATAGGATACCTT
The DNA here is from genome assembly GCA_030067965.1 of Latrodectus elegans. Lineage (NCBI taxonomy): Eukaryota > Metazoa > Arthropoda > Arachnida > Araneae > Theridiidae > Latrodectus > Latrodectus elegans. The sequence goes on along the minus strand of CM057810.1, from coordinate 62,841,772 downwards.
AGCTTTTTACAACCGAATATTAGAAAACAAAATATATTCTAGTGCATAAATTTTACTCAACTCATAATGATGAATCACTTTTGAAAAATATGTAGCACTTTAATATTGCGTAATAGAACACTTAACAGATAGCTCTGGACTATGAATATAATGCAAAATTAAGTTTATACAACCTGGGACATTATTTTGTATACCGGCTAAGATTTGATATAATATTTGATTTCAGAAACAAAAACTCATTAGCAATGTGAAACATTCAAACATTGAAAAATGTTTTGTAGTAATAAATAATTGTATGAAATATACAGCACATGTATTTTCCTTATTTTAGTATCTAAGCTGCTCCATTTAAATGATAGTGGTTGAACATACACGTAGTCTAAGAATTTACTGTGAAATGCTGTATATTACTATAATAAAGCTACGCCTGTCAAGCTAATTAAATGCATGATGAAAATACTGAAGATTAATTCAAGTATCATAATATTTTAAAGAAAACATGTCTCTATAATTTCAAGCTTATTTACAAATTTTATAACTTTGCTAATTTATCAGTTCACACTATAGGATATATTTTGCACGAAAAAATAACATTTAATGTAAATGTGAAAGACACATTATGCAAAATGATAGTAAGTAAGAAATATAAGAACTAACGGTGATTAAATTTGTTGGACAAATAATATAAGAAAGGATTTCTTAACAATCTTCATACTACCAGGAAGTGATTAGCATAAAGCTAAAAGAAAAATAGTTTTATTATAAATAATGGGATAAAACAAGTAGAAAAGACTTTGCTTAAGATCATGTATGTAATAAAAACGCATTTAAGATTAAAAACTAAATATTGGATGAAAAAAAATATCTAGCATAATAAATCTTGCCATAAGTTTTGAATTTCATGCCAGAAAATCTAAAATAAAGTTACAATTTTCAAGCAAATTAACAATATATCACGTACTTTAATCCCTTTCCTTTAAAAACTATAGAAAAAATTAGTTATAATTCAAATATTATACTTTTATAACTAAATTTCTTTCTCATTAAAGAAAATTATTTTTAAAAGGTATTAAAATACATTAAAAACTGTTTCGCACTTTTTAAAGTAGTAACAAACGTTATTTAATGGTGTTTATTTATTTATTATACCTTAAAAATTCTAAAATTAAAAAAATCACTTTTATTTTTTTCATTTTTTTAAATATATTAAGTGAGTTCCCAGTAATTAAGTTAAATGTTCAAGAAATAAAATGAGTTTAAATCGTTGCATTTACAGAAACTATTAATATACTTCCAATCTTAAAAATGGCTTCGTGTTTACATAAAATGCTAGTTTTTTACGGTTAGAGTTTGTAAGATTGACTGAAAAGAATTCTGAATGTGATAATAATCATTTGAAAGAGTCGTAACATCCGAACTGAAACCTCAAAAACCAGATAATGTGCGTCACGTTGAAGGCAAAGAGGGTAAGTAGCGTTCTACGTGACGTCATTTACTTGAGCATGGTTAGGTGTTTTATCAGGATAACTGAAAGAATCAGTATTCTGTCCTTCTGTTCTTAGAATTAAGATCACCCAAAGCATCCCCTGCATTAGACGTTGTCCTCAAATT
>CM057810.1:62822661-62835161 GCA_030067965.1 Latrodectus elegans | reverse complement strand
TATTTCTCTGTATCATGCTTAAAATTAAGCTCTACTAAATAAGTGGAATATGCTTTGAAGAAGTCTTCATCATATTTAAAAACGAGAACTAAGCAGAAAATCCCCAATATATTTGACTAGCACTCCCCAGTGATATCATTTCAATTGGAGAACATTACGAAATTATCTATTTAATGCACTTCAGCTGTCTTTAGTGAACATGAAGGAATTTATGTTAAATTAGGATTCAAACTCAATACCTCTCGATACTGACAGCAACATTGTAGTCACCATCAATTTTTTTCCAAAATTTTTTAATATTTTGCTATTCTCACTATTTGTAATATTATATTGAATCGTGTGAAATTTTTAAATAAAATGAAACATTATTTATACATGTTATATTTAAATTATTAAAAGATTTCATGGAATTTAGAAGTTATAGTACTTCTAAATTTCATAAAATACTTCAATAATTAAAATCTAAATAAAAATTTTAAGTGATTTCTCAAGTAATTTAAAATATAACTTTCAATGATCATTTTAGGAAATGTAATTTAATTAAAATCAGTATTAACATAAAATTTTTACTTGTATGAATTTGTTTTAATTGTTTGAAAATTAAAATATAGCGAAATATAGATAATGTTAATTTCAATTTTTTTTCTTAAAAGGGATTTTGTATAAACAGAAAATTTTGTTTTTGTAAATTATGATTTTAACTTAAAATTGTCTCTTCTATGAGAAATGCAAACTTCCAAAAGTTATTTATATACACACTTTAAATAAAATTTTATTTCCTTTCAATATCTCCTTGTTTCTTTAAAATTTAATTTACATACAACTTATATAAATATAAATAAATAAATGAATATAATTTATATATATATATATATATATATATAATTTATATATATATATATATATATATATATATATATATATATATATATATATATACATATAGTTTATTAAAATCAGAATTAAAAATTAAATTTATTATATTTTCATTTAATAAATACTAATTTGATAGTTGTGATGAAATTCATGAAAAATAATGCATTTTATGATAAATCTCTAATTTGAAAATTTGAAAAATTTATGTGTGCATGGATTGTAATGATTTACATAAACAATAAATGTTTTATGTTAAGCAAGACTTTTCCTTAACTCTGACAGGAGATATATTATGTCCCCCCACTAAGATATCTCGTTGGCAGAAATCTTAAAATTAGATCTAAAAAGTCTTAATAAAGAATTTATTTGAAATATTTTTATGTACAAGTGTTTTTTTTAATCACATATATATATATAAATATTTGAACTAACTATGTAGTAATAATTTATGCAATACTGTATGGTTTAAAAAACTTGTAAACAAATACTAGATATATTAAGGCAAACCATAAAACTAATACATTTAATGAACGTAGTAAAGAATATTAGTTTATTTTTAGTATTATGTTGTATTAGTTGTTATAACGAAAAAAATATGGATATAAAATTTCAATTTATATTTTTCGCCAAATTATTTTAAAAATAGTTTTCAAAAATGTGCTTATTATGCACATACTAAACGCATTATGATTGAAAACTCATTTTACAAAATATGAGAAAACATTAAATGGACAAAAATTTCACTTATTTTCTAATGGATAAGACTTCAATAACGAATTCAATATCTTTGCAAATTGACATGATAAAATTTATTTTTACTACTACACTGTAAAAGGGATAACTTTTTAATATGAAAAGAGTCTTATAATTTTGTGCGTAATTAAACAGTGTCATAAAATTCTTTAAATAATTGATGTATAAATTATTTCGATAATATTTTGAAGTTTGCCTTTTACCCCGCAAAATCACTTAAGATATGTTACAAAAATTGAAGAATGAGAATGCTTTATTTTCATTACAAATATTTCCTGACACTTAATTCATAAAGGTTTTTCTTAATTTAAAAGCCTTTTTCATCTTTATTATTCCTTAATCTTAATGATTTCACGTCGTTAGAAACATAATTAATCTTTGTTAAGATATACAGTATTTATAAAATAAAATTAAATGATAAGTTATTGAAATTAAAATATTAGAATATATATATAACTGATTAATAAAAAAAACATGTATATCTAATTCTAAAATTTTAAACAATGTATAAAGGAAAATATTGTTTTTTCAGATTATGGAAAATATTTATTTTCAGTGGATTTCAGATCCACTGAAAATAAATAATATATTTCTAGTGAGCTGTTCTCAATCAATAAATACCAAGAGTATTTAATCAATATTTTTTTTAATTTAAACATTGATGTGTAAATATTTTAAATACAAGGAAGAAAAACATTATTGGCTCAACTAAGTAATCCCTTCAAATTCATATAATTTTCATTGAAGGCACGAGTGAAAATTTTATTTTATATTTTCTTACTTTATAAAAAAAAATACTTTTATAATAATAAAGAAACAATTATTTTCTGAGAGTTAAAAGTACATTTAAAACTTGAGAATGAATCACGCAAAAACATTATTTTTAAAATAAAAACTGATATTCTAGTTTTGAAATTTGCTTATGTTTTTATAAATCGCTGAATTATTTGATTTTTCTAAAATACGTTTTATGATTAAATTAGCAGAATTTTAAAAACTTGGGAGACTTTAAACACGAATAATTAAATACTTATAATAGCTTAATTTATGAATTTTGCGTTCATTAAATATTTTTTAGCATTTACTTAAAACTCCTATGGAAATTTTAATTTAAATTTTAAATTCTTTGAGTTAAATGCAATGTAATTTAATATTAATTTAACAAAAATTTAATTTATATGAAAGCAGTATAATGATGAAAAATGTATAATAAAACTTATAATTCAAATGTACATCATCCTCAATATAAAATTATTAAGATAGATTTTTATTAAAAATATTCTTAAAGCATATAATAAATTAGGAGATAAATCTGTCTTTCTTAAAATAGTCTTTCCTTCCATATTTAATTGAAAACCCATATTTAATCGCAATTCAGGAAAAAACCTTTTTATAACTACGATTAAATGAATTATTTATGCAGAACTTTTAAAATATCTAATTTTATTCTACCAAAGCAGAATTATGTTAGAACAACTAAAATATTTTATTTATGAATTACAGTCTCTTAAATCACCAGCTATCGCTCTAGATTTGGAAAGTTTTTTTTACTTGTAAAATACTTTTTATTTTAATTACTTTGGGGATGCTAGTAGGTGAAAAAATCAGAATACTATTCCTTACTTCATTACAAATACTTAGAAGTTTTATAATGAGTTTCAAAACAACCACTATCATAGGTGTCAATCTTCTTACTAATTATACTAATAATTTCTATATTATTACGAACTATATTATAAAAATTACACTGAGCCAAAAATAAAAAACTACAATTGATTTATTTCATATACTTTTGTTGAAGAGTTATTTTTATAAACTATGGAATTGCTTATTTGAAATATATAATTGTTAAATATTTTGACATTATAAAAATATTTAGCAGAACGTGTAATATTATATTAAAAATCTTATTCAGAAAATTTAATTTTAGATGTATATATGCTCATAGGTTAAAACTGACTTATGTTTAGTAAACCCATTTTATGATTAGCTTATTTATAGTTAAATATATTTTCTTTTGAAAATAGACGTGATTCTCTTAAATATACTTTAAGACTGAGAAACGTTTTATATTTCGAATTAAAATAGATTTTTTTCATTAATGGAATATATTATATATTTTAATAAGTAGCTCCTATAAACTTGTTTACTAAATGACTTAATCAATACATATTTTCGATTTTTTTAAAATTGTTAAGTTAATGGAACATGCTGTAAAGAACATTTGTAGCTCAAAAATGTTGATTTTTAATAGAAATTGAAATTAGTAGTTAACTTGCTATGAAAGATATTAAATTAAAATGCAATTAAAAAAACAGTGTTTTATTGACTCAAATGAATGCTGTTATAAATATTACTATACTAAAAATACTACGATAAAAAGAAAATGTGTAATTCAAAAATATAGTTTTTTTATAGAGGTTGTAATAAGTAGTTAACTTGCTATAAAATATATTAAAATTATTGTTAATTAAAGTTTGAAAACACACAGTCTTTTGTTAATTCAAAAAATACTATTGTAATTTAAATCTGATAATTCTATATAAAAGTTGTCTGTTATAGTAACTGAAAATATAATTCTCGATAGTAAAAATACTTAAAATATAGTTCAAAATATAACTTAAAATTTACTCCTTTAAATTTTAAGTGTTTTTGTAGTAAATACATCCATAGCAACATAATTATTTATATAATACTACAATAAACATAATATTAAGTAAGTACTGAGAAAAATAACCTAATTTTAATTTTAATAGATAAAACTAAGTGAAATGTTTAGAATTTCCTTTTTAAGGAATATTGTATATCAAAATTGTAAACTTATTGCCTGACTAAAGTATATTAATAAGTCAAATATGCGAAACATAAAATTTATGCTTGAAGATCTTTTATTTAAAATTTGTTAGCAGATCCATTTGATTGTTGTGTTTTGTTTCGTTAAAATTTTATTTAATATAAAAATAGTGTTTATTTAATAATGTTTCATGTGATTGTAAATAGAGATGCCATAGAAAGTTTTTTAATTCTTTAAAAATAATATTTTCTTCATTTTAGATCAAAAACGAATTTTAATTTTTACTATTCTAATGAAAAGTATTAGTAAATATTTTGTCCTTTTTTATACATAAAAAAGTGCAACTTAAAATAACATAACTTTAACTGTACCGAAGAATATTATATTTATATTTATTATTTTTATTTAAATTAATGTAAGTTTCAGTTCTTTTTCTTTTTTCTTTCAAAATCTGTAATGGTTTTTCTTAAGAAGTGACACCATGGAAATACATTCATTATACGATAAAGATATTTTGCATTCCTTATGTTCCTGAGTGGGTGCAAATTAAAAAAGAAGAAGAAAATGAGATTATTTAGTGAGAAAAGTTATCCAAGAACAATACCCTATAATATTACATACAGTGTGCTTGTGAATACTAAGAGGATTTGTTAACAATTATTTTACTCGCTTTTGAAATGATAAAAGAAAGCACGTTTTAAAGTGAATTTGCTTGTATTTAATTTGATAGCTGAAGAAATAATTTTCATGAAAGCCCAACCAAAGAAAATATTAATAAATATTCAAGAGAGAATTGATCTTTTTCTTTGAAAAAACCATTGGTATGATTAAGAAATATTTCATTTCTATTCAGAAATTTTTTTTATAAATATTTGATAAGGAATTTTAAATTTATATCCAATATTATGTATTCAAAATCTATGTCCAATATTTTATATATGTTTTACGCATCTGCATAGATTTTATCCAAATGTAAAATTTTTTGCTTACTATTTTTATTTGAAAAAAGTTTATTAATTCTTTTACCATAAACTGTATTTTCTCTATATTTTTAGTGCGGATAGTATTCTGAGGAATATCTTTCCATTCCCTGACAACCATTTGCCAAAGTGAAAGTAGCAGGGGCAGGATCTGTAAATGGTGTCCAATCATATCCCAAACGTGTTTAATTGGTGAGAGATCTGGTGAACATGGTGGCCAGAGAATCAGCTGTAGCCACGTTGTCATGCAATGGGTAATTCAGCAACAGTTGAAGTATTGGACCTGTCTCGACGTAAATGCCACACTGGTACATCGTGACTATCAGTAAATAATCAGAAGCATGACTCATCTGAGAAGAAGATCCTGTGTCATTCCGTTTTCCACATCACTCAATTCTATCACCATTCCAGACATTGGCTTATATGCTGTGATAACAAAGCAGTATTTTTAATGGACACAATGAGCACAGACCACTAGACACCAATAGACGGCAAATAGTTCTTCTCGATATGGAATTATCTAAGGTGTCTTTCACATGAAGCAAAATTTAGGTAGAATTGCTTTGTGTCACCACCGTTGCATCCCACCGGAGGTGTCAATCCATGCATGCTGATGTCACTCTGATTGCTCCGGTTCTCCACAAATCTTCCTCATTTTCTTATTCCAATGATTTTTGGTACAGCCGAAGCATTGTGTACATGTCCAAAGGTCTGTTAGATATGATTTGCCGTAAAAAGCAATCTGCCCTTCTCAGCTCGATCACCATGTCCCTCGTAAACTGGTCTGTCTACTGGCACTGATTGGGTTGACGAAGGCCTGACTTTCTCTGCAATAAAATGTGTCCTTTGCCACAAGAACAGACTTTCATTAATTATTTTCCAAGCAGAAACAGTGGTACGCATTTTGCCCACTCTGTCGAATCCTCACTTTTTATATCTTATCATACATACGCTGGAGAGCTGCCTGTTCACATCATTTGCATAACTCGGTAAGGTAAGCCAACCCTGAAATTTGCATAATTTTCTAGCCACTTTTTCTTTGTGTTATATTTCCAATGTCGGGTAGTGTATATTGAAAGAGAAGAATAGAAATATTCTATGAAATTAAAAATTAGACAAAATAAGAATTCATAATTTTACATTTTTGTAATAACATTGAAGGTTATATTTCAAAATATTTTATATTAATAGCTTAATATGCATAAAAAAGGAATAAAATTTTTTAAAACAATTTATTTATTGAATATTCATTGTTTAAATCATTGTTTTTTCTTGTTTTCTTATTCGAGGGAATTCTTGTTTTAACTTATTGTATTTACTAGTAAACGTTTCTTCCTGTAATTTAGTTATGTTTCCTGTATTTTTATGCATAGAAAAAATACTGTATGTATATGTATCTATTAATTCCTAACACATATATTTAAAATTAAATGAAACACTATATTACTTATTAACTATAATTTCAAATTTAAAGTAAATAATCTTTTATTTAAGTTTATTAATTTTTGTTTACATTCTTCCTGATTAAATTAAAATCACATTTTTAATCTAATGGAAATGCGATTTTAATTATTATTAAAGTGTGAGAGATTCTGTGGCATATAATATTTTGATCTTCTTCTATACGGAAGTTATTCATCTGCTGTTTTGGCTTGTACTATATCCAGACTTTTAACCAATTTAAAACATCTCATCATGTACTGGTTCACCATCGCTCTCCTCTTCCCACGGTCGATAAAGCTTTGATAAACTTCAAATTTATTAAAATGAATTGCCTGTTTCTGCAATTCAAGCCCAGTTATACTCAATGATTAATCAAGAAAAGACCAGTTTCAGGAGCCATGGGTGGTATTTAAATCATCACAAATATTTGGATGTTAATACATATAATATATAAACGTAGAAGAGTAATTATCATAAAAACGTCAAAATCTGTAAAAACGTTTTATAAATAAAACAAAGTTAATTTTTTTTATAGTTTTTCTTTTTTAAATAGGAAATATTTATAAAAAAATCAAGTACATAAATAACACTAAGTTTTAATATAATTTCATAAATTTAGTTAGTATAATTCAGCAGAAATAATGTGTCTGAAAACACATTAGAAGAAAATAATAAAATTATGAGTATAATTTATGTAAAAGAAAAAGAAATTGCAGATGAAGTTAAAATACAAATAAATATGATATTAAAAATTTAAAACGACTTTTTTTCCTTAGTTAGACTTTTTTCTTATCGTTATTTATAAAAAAAATATCAAAATAGTGTGATAATTTTTAAATGTAATTTAAACTAGTTTATTCGATGGAAATCAATTTTCAAAAATAAAAATAACATTATTATCAGTTTAGTTTTATAAATAAATAATATTAATTTGACTACTAGAAATAAAAATTGTCTTTATAAGTAAAGTTATGCTATTATAAGTATATTTTATAAGTAAGTAAATGCTTTTACAAAAGATTTATTTTAAAAGTATCTGCATCTACTTATAATAATCTAAAATTTTTTATAAAAATATTATTACAGAAAGAAATTAAATTTTTTCAATATTGAAATAAAGTAGCCATTTGATACTGCAGAAATAAAAAAATTAATTAATATTGTTGGATAAAAATAATAAAATAAACAATAAATAATTTTTATAATTTTTCAGAAAATCTGTATAACTGAAATATAATTAATGAAACTTGAATTGTAATTACAATGAAAATGCTCATTTTATGATTTAAACATTTTGATATACATATTTAAAATGTTTTTTATTATTTTTTTCCTCAAATTTATACTTAATATTATATTTGCTTTGATCGTTTTGTTGCGCTTGGTAGATACATACTGCTGAGAAATAATTCCAAGCAATTTCAACAAAAATTAATATAAAACTGTAAGATGTTAATCATTCTCAAAGAATTATTTTGATAATCCTTGAAAAGTAGATAAAATTTTTGTCAAATGAAACAAATGAATTTTATTTGATTATTCAAATAAAAAATATAGATTACTTAATTCCTCTTTATTTACAAAATAAAGAGAAAAATATATTGTTAAATTTATCTTAAAGTTATCAAAAGGAAGAAAATAAATGAAAGTATGCTGTTTGATTAAGGAAGAATTCAAATTAACTTGATTGTACATTTTTTCATTATTTATTTCATTCACATTTAATAAAATTCTCATTATTTTCTCAATCATTGCGGAATAATAATACCATTTTTCTGAAAATGAAAGAAACTTAAGTGTTTCTTTTAACTTAAGTGAATGAACTAATTAAATTTATCTTTTTTAAGTTCATTATTATTTGAACACGAACAAGTTTTTTTTCTACCATAAAAGTCTTAATGTCTTCGAAATAAGGTGATTAGCGTGTACATTAATTCTCAGAATCAAGTGAGTTTTCCAGGTAAAAATAAGCTCTTAATTTTCTTAAAATTCATTTAGATTTGTAATTTATTTTCTGAATACATTACAAATCTAAATGAAATAATTTAAATCTTATTGAAACATATTTAAAGAAAATAGAGAGACTTGAGTCCTGAATTATCATCTTATGAAAGTGAAAATTTTATAGGAAACATAGACAAATAATGCTTTATAGCTTTAATATATATATATATATATATATATATATATATATATATATATATATATATATATATATATATATATATATATATATATATATATATATATATATATATATATATATATATATATATATAGATATATATATATATATATTGTTACAAATTTATAAATAATAATTGTATTTGTCTTAAAATATCTCATACAGATCAGAAATACTCACATTTTGGGCAAAAATTGTGGTATTTAAGTGTTGTACGTTAAAAGCATGTTTTCTAATAATTTGGTGACTTGGTGATGTTTTGGCGAGAAAACTTGACGACAGTTGGTGATATTCATGGCGACTTGGCGAGAAAGACATATTTTTGAAAACATCCATCAACTAAACTCTAGGACCAATATTTAGCGAGATAGCCTAGAAGCTTCCAGAACCTTAGCGAAACTGGTAGATTTCTCCAAATCAGGTATAAATACCACAGCCCGACATAGAAGTCAGGCAGTTTTGTGAAGGCAGCCAGCGAGTGAAAAAGATGAGTCGTGACTGCTAATTTAGCGAAGCTGTTCTGAGGACTCAAGATTCACTGTTTGAATCATTCAGTGTTTAAAGGAATATAAACATATACCTTTAACACAACGGCTTATAGAAAAATATTTAAGAATGTTAATTCACTTTCAATATTATTATAGACTATTTGTTGTAAAATCTATTTAAATGATTTAATATATTAATTTTGGAAATACTTGATAATATGTGTGAAAGAGGACTAAACAAATAATAATTCTATCAATAGATTAATACTTTTTTTACACACATTTGAATGCCAGTAGTAAGAATTATTAGATAAAGATGATATTTTGGGATTGTGATTGGCTCTCACAAATACTATTATTAAATTATTTTTGTCATTCCTTATTTCGAGTTTCACTAGAAATGATAGGATTGTCATTAAGTATTTTTAATCCTGAACAATTATTCACTACATTGTAATATACATATAGTACCATTTCTTAAATTATATGAATATGAAATCACATTCTTTTAATTCAGGGAATCATAAATATCAGAATATCGAATTTTGTGTTATCATTTTTGTGTTATTTGTGTTATCATTTAAATTTTAAAATATTAATAAGAAGTTTAATACTTTCAGTATTTATACTCAACTTGTTAAAAGTACTAAAGGTTTATAATAACTGATAGTTTATTTAATTTTAATGTTTTTCAAATGCATGCAATATAAATACAACCGCATAAAAATCAAAACGTTGTACTACTTATAATATCATGGTGTGTGATTATAATATTACTTATAACAATTTCACATTTAATTTTATTTAAAGTTTAACTACTAAACAATATAAGGTTGTGTAATTACTAGATAATTTTAGCAACTTTAACAAGAAAGATAAATAAAAACATTTTATTGTCTAGAACTGTCGAACAAAATAGTTTCTAAACTTACAAGATTTAATTAGTTAACTATATATGACTGTTTGAATATTTATTTATTAACTATTTGTGGAATTGGTTATCTTTGTTCATTTTGTATATAATTAGTTTATTTACTCTATATGAATTGAAAATGGAATAAGCAGACAAAAATAAAAATTCTTCATAACACACATCAGCTAATGAAGAAATTTGTACTTTGTTTGCTAATATACCTGAATTAAAATTAGGTTCAATACTTTGGGCGTCGTAAAAATTGTATTTACGTAAAAAAAAGTTTCCATAATTAATTTTTATATTTATGTAGCATTTATTTTATGAAAAAATTGCATGAAGAATTTTTTTTATCAAATAGATGATTTTTATACGCATTAGAAATTAGTAAACACAATTTATGAAATCCTTTATATATAAGATTAAATGTTATTAAAATTTAATTTAGGAAATAATAAATCAATTTCGAACATGCAATTTTATGTAAAACATTATTTTATGAACTAAATGTACAAAATTATTTTAATTAATTTATTTATTGAAAGCATATTATGCATTAATGTATTTTATAAGAAAATGAGAATATGCTTAATCAATAGTTAATTTTTTTTTCATTCTAATTTGTACAAAATAAATGCAAGAATTCTTTAAAATTTAAATGGTAATGGTGAATAAATTGTGATAAATAAACAAAAATAAAAGAAATCAATATGTTTTCTATACAATGATTTCTGATTTCAAAATTATATGCCAATGATTATTTTTATTAAGGCAGCTACAGTTTAAAGGGAAACTAAGAGAATGGAATTTTAAATTTTTCTAAATTAAGAAAAGCTAGTTAAAATATATTTTAAGACATGGAAATAGCTATAATTTAAATTAAATATTACTAACAACAAGTATGTAAGATTTTTAAAACTAAATGTAAACACTTAAAACTGAGTTAAAAGTTAAAATTAATTTTGTTAATTTAATGAATTTAAAATTATTTTTTGATTATGGAGATAAAATTAATTATTTTAATTACATTTAATTTAAAAATATGGTTTTATTGTATATTTCTTAAATAAAATTGATTTTTTTAATAGAAAATTGAAGTTTTAAACAAATTAAGATCATAGTATTATTCTTAAAATAACATTAAATATTTACACATGTTTATATTACATGTGTTACACAGTTAGATATTAACTATAATAAGATATTTAATAAAAAATTTGATAAAAGTTTTAAAATTGGTATACTTAAAATATTTTGTGATATTGTATTACATTTATTCGCGTGATATTGTATTACTGAAATTGTTTTCGTTCATTTTTCTAGGAATAATTTTAACATCAATTAAAATGTAATAAATATTATAATTAATTTTAATTCATAGATTTCACATGTAAGTCCTACATTATGACACTCCAAAGAGGTATAATTTTAAGATGAGAGAAATAAAAATCCTTTTGTAATCGAGAAATAAAAAAAATTTCAGTGTCTGAAATCTCTCGTGTTGTTTCTTTCAACTTAATTGTTAAAAGAAAAATACGATTAAATACAAAATCAATAGTGTTTGCTAGCTATAGTAACTTACTGCTAGGTCTTATACTAAAATGGTTTTAAAAGAAAAATCAGAACACTTAGAAAAATTTAAGATCCAAAACTGGGAAGTGAAAATAAAATCTCATTTAATTTAATTAAAATTACAAAAATAACTTTTAGAAAAATTTTCATATAGTAATTTATTAATTAAATATATTTATTAATTTATAAATTTATCTATGTGATTTTAAAGCGTAATATGTTATAAAATAAAGAGATTTAATTATTATACTAAACTAAAACTTATGTAACATTGCAATAATAATTAATGATTTTCTTGCTATGGTAATGTGTCCTTCTCATTCCTTTAAGTAAAGGAGACCAATGTTAAATAAAAATCAATGATTTTATGAGAAAATTCTTCAATTTGTGCGTTGCTGTTTAAGGCTCTGTAATTACAACAAGTGTTTAATTTTAAAAAATTATCATTGAAGCAATATGAAAAAATATTTTTTCATCATTCCTTTACAATTACCTT
>CM057810.1:59725161-59857661 GCA_030067965.1 Latrodectus elegans | reverse complement strand
GCAAAACAGACGGTTTACTTTCTTGACGATTATTGAGAAAATTTTTAGGCACATCAAATGCAAATTATACTAGACCTTATTTCCTTATTGTAATATACCAATTCAAACTCATTAGAAACTAGTAAGAACAGTATACTTCTCTGTACCTAGCATTAAGTTGGGCTCTACCAGTTAGATAGAAGAGTCGAATGGAGTCTTCGTGATTTTGAAGCAGAGGCCAAGCGGAAGACCTCCAATACTTTATCTGCTATCCCCGAAGGTATCATTTCATTTGGAGGACATTGCAACCGTGGCATATATAATGTGCCACAACTACCTTTAACAAATATGATGGATATTCGGTTATTTTATTTTAATAATTTTGAGGAATGTGTACAAATTAAAAAGAGAGAGCTATCTCTCTCCTCTCTCTCTCTCTCTCTCTCTCTCTCTCTCTCTCTCTCTCTCCTCTCTCTCTCTCTCTCTCTCCTCTCTCTCTCTGTAAATTCTATTTAATGATTCATTACATTCTTCTGAAAAAGATTAAATATTAGATTAATCTTCTTTAAATGTTCAATAAACAACGGTTTAAAAATTCATACATTATTAGTTTAAATACGTTTAAAATGATTTTCTTCTTACTATGAAACTAATATTCCTTTCATGATGAACTATGTCACACAGAAATCTTATCCTTTAGACATATTTTAGTGTCAAGGCTAATTTCTCACCAAGTGCGCCGATATTCTCCCATGGACCCATGGGAAGTGCGTTAAAGTTCCCTCTAAAAGTACGCACAACGTCAAAGCGAGGATGATAGTTAATTTATCAACACTTTGGTGTGATCTCTCATCCGCTACACTTTGAATATTAGCCAGAACACTTTCTAGTTATTAGCCATGATATCCATTAAATATGGCATTAGTGTCAACGTCGCTAATGGTGTTATCAGTTCAACGCGTGTTAAAAGAAAAGTTAAAAGTATGGTAGGATGAAAGGATGACTTTTAGTCTACTATTGGATTGCAATCTTCTAATTCTAGGTAATTGAGAAAACCCTTGCGAGCATAGATTTTAGAGCATAAAGTCCATTCTGAATAGAATTCTTACCTCAGTTCATCTATTAACTAATGCTTATGGAAGGAGTTCTTCTAATGAAATTTCAAGACCTTAGATTAATCTATATGATATCGATAATTTTTGGTACCATGAGTAAATTAGATGGATGCAAAATCTGAATCCGAAGAAATCATGCAAAAATGATAAAGAATTTTTATAATAACGTTATGAACCGTAATAGTTAGATAGTATATTTATTAAAATCTTTTGAAATTAATCACATTTTAAAAAGGTAAACAAAAGGAATCTTACAGAACATAATTAAAAAAGGATACCTAGATAAAAAATTTATTTCTGCTTGAACATTAAAAACTGATTCCTTAAGCTCTGGAAGGATAATTTAACATTTTATTGCCTTAACTTGATAACATTCATTTCTCAATCAATGCTTCTCATTATTCTCTTTCCCATTTAGCACATTTACTTAGTTATTATTCATGTCATAAAATTCAAAAGAATAAAAAGTTATTTTTTCGTGTAAAGATGAAATTATTTGAAAAATTGATAAAATTATTTATGAGAAATATAGTTGTTATATTTTATTGTAAAATTAATTTATATTGTAAAAACAATAACTAAGAGCCTCTCATAGAGTATTATTAATATAAATTATTTTATGTTATAAATGATGTAATATAAAAATAACAATAATATAAAATATTGCAATGATAATATAAAATACTGTTTAATAATAATATGGAAATAATGTGGACTGTAACAGTATTATATAAAATTGAAATATTACTCCTCTCGAAACGTTAATTCAGAAATTCTAAACAGAAAACTCCCTAAGAGAAAACTTTTCCAGAAAAATTATATGTTCTTATCTTACAAGTTTATAAATGTAGTCTTATACATTCATAGTTAGTATTTAGAAATGATAAATTTTTCTCACATAATTATTATCCGTTATATGAGAGCGAACAAACAGAAGAAAGATTGATGTGAATAGCAAATGTTTAGAATTAATTATAATGAATGTTGAGAATAAGTAAAAGTTACTACCAAAAAAATATTTTGTATGGTAATTGTGTACAGTTTTATAAAAATGCGTTCAATAATAGTAATAAAAATTATAAATTTCTGGAAACACAGAAAATAAGTTATACTAACTAAAGAAAACATTTACCACTAGTGGATAAAATATTTGTGATCTTATATGTATTTTATTAATAAGAGCAAAATGATAAAACTTCATACATTATACAAGAATATATATACTAACACATACATAAAATACATTTTTTAAGAAATTGCAGGGCATTAACTGCATTAAAATTCATCAGATTCTTCCCAAAATTACAATTTTTATTTAATCAGTTTTAAAAAATATTAAAAAAGAGAGAGTAAATTTCTATTTAAAAATGGTAAAATATCAATTAACGATAATTTTTAACTGAAAAATAAACTTGAAAACTTATTAACCAATTCATTTTTAAAACAGAACCAAATATTTGCTTTCTTGTTTCATGTGTAATAAAAAATTGAGCTTTAAAATTATTTTTAGATGTAAATACAAAATTTTATTACTTATAGTATTCTTATTTGTAGGCAATCAATGGCAAATTTTATTTTAATATCAATTATATCTGCACAGGGTGTTTACATTTAGTTTTTGGCTAATAGTTAACAAGCAACCGCCCATTTCATGAAATGCATTTTGAACATTCATATTCGTGATCATGAATAGAACAATGGATTTGAGTTCTTCGAAGGAATAATGTATGCATTCACTGATGCATTTCCATTCAACTATCCTAAGCATTCAAACACTGTTATTTAAATCTACTGAAGTCAGTTTCAAGTTATGTTGTTAGAAAATGAATTGCAGTTATTTAGCCGAATACTTTATTATTTAATGCTAAGCAATTTACCGTAAAAGAACAATGCTGGATTATTACTATTGAATTTAACAAGAAACAATTGAAGGCAATTATATGTCAACAAAAGAATACAAACGTCTGATATAAAAGAGGCTCTCTCTTTCTTGATATTATTACTTTTCTCCTGAACAGTTTGCCGTCAATCAGTTTCCTATATAGTTATGGCTCCTTTAATTTACAAAAGAAATTATACTATTTCCAAGATTATCAGGTATATTCAATCTGAGAAATAGTTATAACAATTATAAAAATATTTCTTATACAAAAAATTAAATTATGAAATTTTTTAACGAAAAATTAAATTTTAATTTTAGATAAAAAAAAATTAATTTTTTATGATAAAAATCAAAAATTTTAATTAAATTTAAACAAAAAAATTAATCAAATTACTCATAAAAAGTATTTTTTATATGAACAAAGACAATAAAACTTAATTTTTTTAAATATAATATAATTGTTAATTTTTTAATTTACTTATTCCTATTTTGGTGTAAAATAGATTTATAATTATTTTTTAATGTACTTTTTAAATTAATTTTTAAGCAAAAAAATTATTAGTTTTAAAATTATATTTTAAGATATAGAATTGAATGTTTGAAAACTATACAGAGGAAGAACAATATTAATGTTTTCAAAAAACAAACATTCAGGAATGTAAATTATTTCAATATATATTTAAATTTTTGTTTCACTTTGAAAACACGAAACTTAAATATCAAATTATTAAAATTATTCGTTATTAAATTATACTTCAGAAATTTTCTTGGTTGCTGTAAATTTCATCAATTTTAACACACAAAATCTAACATAACAGTTAGTTTTTCTTTTTACAATTTATAAAATTATTTGTTTCCATTGTTTGAAAGAGATTTGATGAATATCAATATTTTTTTCTATTATTTTGCTTTCAAAAATCTTACATTTTTACTGGCAAAAAGTAATTCTAGGTATTAGCACAGAAAATTTTGAGTAAAGATATAAACTCAGAAATGCAAAAGGTAATTGAAATTTTTTTATATTTAAAGTAATTATTTCCATTTTTTTTTAATATTTCTTAGAAGCATAAAATTGTAATCATGAAGTTAAATAGCGATAAATTCAATGAAAATTCTAAAAATGCTTAAAAACGTGTAATCTTTTTGGATATAAAGACCGTTATCTTTAATTATTTTTTAATTTAATCCTTCCACAAAATCTCATTTGAGTTTAAGAAATATTATAACTACTAAAAATCTAATCCAGAAATAAAATGATTAGCGATTACATTGCACGAACAGTTAATGATGATTACTCATTTAGTTACGACTTTCAGGAGACCACACATATAAACCAAGCAAAAACGAGCATCAATTCGGACATCGCAAAATTATCACTTCAAAATCCCTAGCAATGCTTATCGGTTCCCTAACTAATTCCCTCACATTAAGGAAAGCATGCAGGAGGAGATGTACCGTAATGCCTTGATGGACAGTATCGAGGTACTAACAACAGAGATTATCCCAGGGAAAATTAGGGAATAAACTAGGAAAACAGGGAACAGATGGATGTTTTGAGGTAGATAAGGCGGGGACATTATGGTCGGGATAGGGGAAAAGCGTGGGGGGTGCAGCCTTGTTTTAAGAGGATTAGAAAGTCCTTCCTTCCAAAGAAAATCGGCTTCTGCATGACGTGAAATTAATCCGATTGAGGGAAAATCACTAGATTCTTTTGACGTGCGACTAGGAATGTGAAGTCTTTGTTAAAAATTGGCGATAAATATTTTTCCCTCTCCCCCTCGCAAGTAAAAGGTGTTGGGTTTATCACCGCTTCACAGAGCGTGCCGTTTTGTTTCGAATCTGCATCGAGGCTTCAGATTTCCTTGTTAGTGACATATTCTAATTAAGAGAAGAGTAGAACAAAAAAGAAAGAAGTGTTTCAGAAAAGAGGAGATAATGAAGTTGACGTTTCTGTGAGTATTTTCGTAGGAGAATATCAACTGTCTTTTACAAAGAAATAGGGAATCGTAGGGAAAAATTTTTCGCTCTATTGTGTGTGCACTTTATGAAAGAATAGCGATTTCAGTGCAAAATTTTAAGCCGGTTATGTAAAGGAAATTAAAAACTTTCATAGTTCAAATTTCTATGAAGCAAAGTTGTACGTAACCGTTGATTAAGATAAGGCTTCAAAATGAATATTTCTTAAAATTTGAATATTCCCTAATATATAATTTAAATAGAATACAGGGCATTTTATTTTTGTTACTTCTTTGATGTGGATTTCAAAGTAAGTTGACACTACAATTTCAAGTTTCTGTAAAGCTAAAATAATTTTTTTCTAATATATAGTTAAGATTATCTTATGTATTTAGACGAAATAAACATGAAACATGAATCTCTTTGGAATAAAACATAATCTTACTTCCATGAAGTACGAAACATCTCATAAATACATCTTCAAATATTAAATATAATACAAATTCTTATTATTCTGGAACATACTAAGAATCATTGTATATGAGATATAAATAAGCTGAAGGAAAATTAGCTAGTTTTGAAAATGAGCTAATATGTCACTTATCAAAAAGAAAAAAAAAATTCTACGCTTATACACTTACAATAACGAAATGATAAAAAATTTCATTTCACAAATATTTAAGTACGTCTTATTTAACATTTTAGCTTAAAATTTGTTTTCTTTTTGTTTTATGGGTTAAATTATGAGTTCCACATGTCTTTAAGAACTTTATTAGTTATTAACTTTTTGTGCCTCTCAATAATAACAATACTGAAAAATAAATTTGTAAAATTATTACCTATGATTCTTAATATTGCTGAATTATAGTATCTGCAATAAATGTTTTCCTTATATTTTCATTCATAATACTTGGTTCCTAATTGTAATACTTATTCAAAATTTTTTTAAATAATTTGTAAGTTCAAAAACTGCTTTTATTTATTCAAGTAGAATTTCAGTTTTCTATTTTATAAAAAGCCGTTATTTTTTTCTTTTATTATTGAAACAAAAATGTGGATAATTTTAATATTCGGATAGACAGAAAAAATTTCAAGTTTTAGAAAATAAGCTCTTGACCATATATTTTTAAATTTTTATACTTAAGTATATTTTTTCTTTTAGTACAATCTTTTGATTATGTGCACACTGTGTGTGTGTGAATTTGTAGCGCAATAAGTTTACATTTATAACATACATCTTTCACAGGCTACAACAAGAATTGGACAGAATACTTTTGATGACATTAGCGTATCAATATCTTTTTATGAAATTTAAATGGCATATTTTGCTGTTTAATTTTTTCTCAAAAACATATAGCTTAAGGGATGTGTATTTTTATTTATTAGTAAAAAATCTTCATTTATATAATTTTAAAATATTTCATTTGAATATCAATTTATGACACTTTTTTGAAGAAAGAAATTTAGGAAAGACAAATTCAAAGTGAAAATAATTTGCGGATATTCACAAATACATAGATTTGTATATTATCAGAATAATTAAATGTCTAAAATATCAAGTTTTGTTTATTTTCTAAGGTATGTATAAATTTTATAAAAATATTTTGAAATATTTATACTTTTTTTTAAATTTTATTAGAAGTATTTTCAAGGTTATTTTTGTGCGATTTTATTTATAATAATTGAAATGTGTGGTGTCAAATAGCATTAACTAAAATATATTCTTTTGTAGATTTTATAAAAAAAATTAATTAATCTTAAAATTGTTTACAATGAGCTATTAATTAGATTATAATATTCTTCCTAATATTAATAACTTTATTCAGTATAATATTTTTCCTTCTTGTAATGAAACTGATTACTTTCTCATAAGATTTTATTTTTCATATAACATTTGAAATTTTAGTATTAAATTTTTTTATTTTATTTATTTATTTATTTATTTAGTGACATTGTAAGTGCAAATTATTTAAAAAAGAAACATTGCAGAAAGTTAAGATAAAAATACAGAAAATGATGAATTTATTTGGATTATGAAAATAATCTTCGATTCTCTAGAAAAATCTCTAGAATTTTGAAATTTTAAAACATGAAAATATAAATGAAAATTAATTATTACGGAAAAAAACATTTTTAGCAGATTAGATACAGGAGAAGATCTGATGCTCAGGAATAAAAAGTTAATATTTAAATTTATAAAAACAAATGATTAAAATTTGAATCCTTATTAGAGGTTAACTTATTTCTGAACTGAGTAAAAAGAAGAAATACGTAACGCCGAATAAAATTAATAGATTTTAATCTGATTTAAAAAATTGAGAACATGTTACAAAGAAGTAATCTTTTGTTTTCATCAAAATGCACAAGAACAATTAAAGAAAGACTAGTAAAATGCATAGAATTCAATCAGTTTAATCAAGTTTAATATTAAAATTAAATTCTTCTATAAAATGACTGAAAGCTGGAAATGATCATTTAATAAATTAATTTTAAATAATAATGAAAAGTTATTTTCATTTGCAGCATAAGTTGGTATTTCCAAAGAAAATATATTTTCCGTTATGAAAAAAGACGCCATGCCGTTAAACTTTACAATAAAAATATTTAACTTATGTGCACTGTGCAAACACCATCAAGCAAATAATTCAAGCTGTTTTTTATGATTTAATATAAGTTACGGAATTTGAATGTTTTTGCATTTCAAATGCTGCGTAAGCAGGTATGAAGTTGAAAAAGTACTTTAAATAAAATTATAATTTTGCTACTTTAAACTATGAATTTTATAGGAAAACTTTTCATATAAAACAGATGAATAAAATATATGATTTTAGAATTCATGCATTTTATATGAATGATTACATATAAAATACGCGAATGAAGTTTTCACATAAACACATGATAAGTTTGTACCAAATGTTATATTAATAACCAAGTTTGTTAGAAAGACAAATGAGATAATTATATTCTATATCTTAAATATAGCTAACGCATAAATGTAACAGGAATCATTTAAGACAGTACAAATAAACGTTAAAAGAAAACCAACATTAAGGTAATGAATATCCTTATAGCAAAGTACATTGAAACATGTTTCATAGATAAAAGAATATATTTTTTTATTAAACGTGAAAACTTTTTGTTAAAATTTAAATGACTAATGAAATGCGATAAAGAAGGAAACAAGAATAAATGTATTAAGTACTATGATGGCAACGCTATGGTGTATCTATATATTGGCTTCGATTTATGACAATTTTTATTATTTTAATAATTCTAAGTACATTAAATAGAAGAATTTACTACGTATAATATAGATTTAAAAGCAAAGTAAGTTTAAAATTTTTATAAGAAATTTGCAGTTACATTTGTTATATATTTTATAACACTAATGGCAATAACTATACACCATTATAATTTTTATAGAAAATCTAGTTTTTATATACATTTAGTAATGATGGATATTATATGTCTTTTAAATATTAGATTTTTTTAGAACCACACACATTCACAAGTAATTAAAAAATCGAGTTAATTCTTTCTAGGTTCGTTTTAGACTTATGGTAACAAATGAAATGTTTATTAAATTTAAGAATTATCTTAGAAAAATAAATATTTAAATACATATTAATGACGGAAATTTATCTAAATTATTAATTTATTTAATGCATTTAAAATATATTACATTGCTGGGTTAGTTTATACGAATTAAATCATTAAAATCTCTAAAGTAATGCGAAATAGAATCGGAGAAATAATATTAACTTAGTAAATTTCAAATCAGTTAAATTCCGAATCTTGAGGGAAAGACACACTTTAAAGTTTGTGAGTGCAAATATTTTATACAAATTCCTCTGAAATCCTAATTTTAGACTAATTGTACATGAAACATTTCCAAGGAAATGATCTTATTTTAACAACATTCTATTCTATAGAGCATAAGCAGTTATCCATAATAGTTTTGCGTTAACAAACTGTACGATGTTATAGAGCCTTCTTTTCATGTTAAATCAATGCATTCATTTAAAGTATTTCATCACTAAAATATGTAAATAAATGTTATCATTGTATTCTATAAATTAAATAAGAAATTATTAATAATCATTTTAAAATAAGTCAAAAAGACTTAATGTATCGAATACTGTAAATAATTTTAGAATTATTTGGTAATGAATTTTTGCAAACACAAAATTTTAATTTCGTCATAAACTATTCAGAAAATGTTGAGGTATATTGTAAACAATGCAAATATATTTTATTCATTTCTAAAGTTTGAATTGCAATATTTGCTCTCTTCAATTTTGTAATTACACGTTGTGCTGCCATTTTAAACAATTTAGTTTTGCCATTTGCCAACCACTACTTCAAAAGCATAGTCAAACATATTCAAACAAATAAAATAATCTCGGTGGTTTTTTGCTTTTAAAGTAAGATATATTACAAAAACAATTTGCATGACTCCGATATGACGTACTGAAATAATTTTCTTGTCTTTGTCAAAAGTATTCAAATTTTCAATAAAAATATCTTTCAAACTAGTGAATCTTTATTTTTTATATTTAAAATCTGAGATTTTTATGTTTTCTGGCCTATCACTGCAGCCTTAGAAAGTCATTAGGTATTATAAAAGATTCTATGGTGACTATATTCAGCACAGTCTTGACTTAGCTCTACTTGCACTGAATATTAACAGTTCAAGATCTCAGTGATTTCATTATTTAGCTTTAGCTATTTGGCAAAGTAGTGAAAGCTGAAAAGCTCTTTAATCAGTGTAAAAGATAGGTTATGTACTTCAAATCATGTATACATCATGAATTAAATTAATTATGATTCAAACTTCCCAGTTGTAAGGTTATATGTCTTCCTGAAGAACAATGTAATCCATTATCTACCATCCCATTATTTATGAATGGTTAAAAATGTTTACTATAGTTGATTATTAATGATTATAGTCTCTATCATTTACAAAGAGAAAATCAATTTTTCATAATATGCTGCATAAAATGTTTGTTTTCATGAAAATATTATAAAATTGTTCTTCATTTAAATAATAAATTAGTTGTATGTTTATTGGAAAAATGCAATAAAATCCATCATGATTACTTGAAAATATTACAGACAAATCGCATATAAGGCACATAACATATATATATATATATATATATATATATATATATGTGTGTGTGTGTGTGTGTGTGTGTGTGTGTGTTATGTGCCTTATGACTGAGAAACTAAATTGAATATTTTATAATTCATTCTATTGGAATGCACATTTAATGTAAATTGCTCAACGGATAATAAAGCACATATTTTCAATCGTGGTATTAAGTTTATCAATTATCTTCGAATTAATTTCTAAAGATTCCCGTAACACGCAAATGTTTCCTCGCGCTTAATATGCGGATATTTCATTTCCATCTCAAAATTCAAAACACGTTACAGGCTGCCAGAGAATTTTCCTGCTAATCAAAATGTAAAAGTGTTCGTGGAAGCTGCACTTGTGAAAACAAATCTCCCTGCTCCGACAGTTTAACAATCGTTTCTATCTTTCGGACAGCTTCGGTTTACGTGAATGCGACGTGATACGGACCCAGTTGCAAGACGTGTCCACTTACGAATCGAGTACAAATGTCACCCAAGTACCACTCCGAAATAAATATTTACATCTTTGAATTCAGAAACGTAACTTCCCGCCGGCTTTAATGGACACCGCGTCTTCCCCTTTCTAATTAAAACCAACGGGGGGCCCCACCTCTTTGCCACTCCCCTGCCTCCACCCCCGCAGCTTTATTCATCAGCTCTGCGAGGGCACCACGCATAATGAACACGCATAAACAGTGCTGAGGGGGCCCCAAGAAGAGGGGGCGGCGGTGTCCCAATTTACAAAAGATGTAATACCACACCAGACTGATAAGACTTGGAAAGAGCCTATATCTGGGGAAAGAGGTGGCCGTTTTAAGGTGAGCGAGATGCATTTACGAAGACGGAATTATGTAAATGAGTTGAATAATTCGGCGTCTCGTAATGAATATTAACGGCCATTCTTAATGACGTTCTGCCCCCACTGTTGATTCAGAATTCGAAGCCGTGAACTTTTCTCGAGCCACTCTTTGACAGTGTGAGGAGTCTTCCCGCCATGTTTGACCACTGTAATAGATGAAAATTGAAAAAAAAATGCTTTTCTGCTGGTAGCAAGGATTGCCATTAAAATATTAAGATAGTCATATTTCATAAGGTGAATTAGTGTCTAAGTAGAAAAGTTATTACACTTCCACGCAGCGCATTTTGTAGTTTACATGTTAGAGAAAATCAATCTAAAAAATTTAGGAGGGAAATAGGTGAGGTATTTGAGAGTTGTGTCTGAAATATATTCAATTTTTATGGTATTTCATGATAATCAATTAGTAACTTTTACTTAAACTGTATTTGGATATAATAATATACTCATTCAATTTATTTCAGAAAAATATTTTGTAAATAAAATTATACATATTTTTTTCTTAATATACTTTTTATTTTAAGTAAGTAAAGTTTTAAGGGAAATTGAATACTCAACAAAAACATGACGATACAAACAAAAGTAGGATTACAAAATCTATGACACATATTGGGGAAAATTAAAATATAATGAAGTCTAATTGAAAACTAAATCGGATGATTTGATAAAATATTCGTGAGTAGACAAAAAAGTTTATGTTAAATGGTTCAAGATGATAATATGTTGATCTTCATAATTCAAATAGATAATACTGAATAATTGGATAAATCATTTGATATAGAGATAAGTTCTTTGGGATTGAACGTGTGCAGGTAGTTGTTTCAGTTTTTCTAAGTAAGACAAAGTGTCAACAATTGAATGGAATTTATGACATATCAACCTATTTTTTTATAATAATTTAATTCACAATTCATTTTACGCCCATTTAAAATTCATTCAAGTGCTATCAGTTTTTTAAATTTATTTTCACATTTTTTCTGTCAATTACAGCATGGATATTATTTTAATTTTAAATGAAAATATCCCAAAGATATTATAAAATATTAGATTTTTTTTTTTGCTTTTAATTCCACCATTAATTTTATTTTAATAATAAAAACTTGTAATTTTTTTTTACTTAAGCAAAAGATATTGTGATGGACATTTATATATTAGGATAGGAAGAATGTAAATTAATTCATGTAAAATAGCTTGTAAAAATATTTTAAAATCTTCAGCTGTATTGAAACATAACTTAAATCTTTAATGATCACATTATTGGGAAAATGAACGCGTGCCTAAACTTGGCCTTTATAAGTTTTTCAAAACCCTGCATGAAATTACGAAAGGAGTTTTTCATATAAAATATTTTTAAAAAAGATAACATGGAAAAAGAATTTAATTTAAACTGAAAATGCTAAAATGCATTTTAGAAGAACACGTAACGTACAAGTTTTTTATTAACAAATATTTTCGTACCATTTAGAACAATAACTTATATATATACTTTGCTTATTTTTAAAACTGCAGTTTTGCCTTATTTTTAGCTTCTGCTTCTATTTATTTAAAATAGCTTATCATACATTATATAAATAAATAATAAACACCTATAACAGATAAGATCGTTATTATAAATAAATAATAAATCAAGGACAATACTGACTAACGTTGTTTTGTTTCCATTTATTAAAATTAACTTTTGGCAAAAATTTGCACTGTTCTACATTAAAATGGATGATATAAACAGTACTCTGGTGATAAATATAATTTTAATTTAAAGCAGTTATAATAATAGATTATTAATTAAAAATTTAAAAGAATATAAGCGTATAATAAATTAACAAAATAACACGCAATCTGCTTCATTTTAAGTTGGACGCTTTCACATACTCCCACACAATGTAAGGATAAATAATTTTACTTTATAAAAGGCAAGACTACATGTATGCCGCCAATTTCTAAAAATATTCTTAAATGCAAACCTCCCTTAAGGAGAACACAGAATCGCAACCAACAAGTTGAGGCCACGTAGTCTCCAGTAAATGAAGCTCGTTACTTAAAACTTCTCGACAAGTTTATCAAGACATTAAATACAATGTTTCATGGTCTTAACAAAGACGTTTTCTCTTTGAAACAGACCCTCCGCGTCATTAAATGCTGGCCACTGTCACACACAACGCTTCATTAAAAGCATGTATAAGGGATGTTTGAAAAGTATTTGACTAGAGAAGGAGTGTATTCGAACAAAGCATATGACACGAGAGAGAAAGGTTTCGCTATTTTGTTTTCCTTGCCAGAGACTATGAATGGACGTTGGCGAATGTTTCAATTTGTTGGAAAGTTGATGAACGATAAATTAGGAACCTGACATATTTTGTGTGCTGGGTGAAACTCTTTTCACTTCAAAACTGTATTGAATTTCGTGTCTTCTTGGAACGCTATAAAACTTGAAATATTTTTCTGCTAATAAAAAGATTGAATAAGTGGAATTTAGCGTGAAGTTTTAGAGAAATATATGTTAAGGTGTATAATAGTAATCTGTGTTTTACAAAGATGGATCGCCATCTTTTTCAGATGATGGATGGGATAACTTCACAACCAGGCGATATTTATTCATGTTATAGAACGTGAAAAATAAAATTGTATTTGAAATCACAACTATTTGTCTTAGATTTTTATTCGTAAGACATACGCTACTTGAGTTTCAGAAATCTTTGCTAGAATAATTTAAAAACATAAATAATTTTCCCAAAAAAATTTAATTATACATTATACTTTTTAAATATTTTAATTTTTCAACAATTTTTTTAATATTGAAAAAATGTTTTTCATATTTTGAGTAGGTGTTCATTTTACTAAGTAAAATTTATGTAGAAAAGCTACACTATTTGCATAATCCTTATTTTTAGAATTTTAATAAATTTCTGTTCAATTTCTTAGAATAAATATTTTAGGGTAAGAAAACATTTTTCAATAAATAACTATCAAAAATGAAACTCAGAATAATGATAATAATAATAATTGTATTGTTTCCTAACAGTGCATTTATTGTAATTACTTAAATATAATTTCAAATATATATATATATATATATATATATAGAAGACAAAAAAAATTTTGTGTGTTTATTAATAAAAACTAATGCAAAAATTTAAGAAAAATTCTGAATTCTTAAGTATACAAATCACTATTGCATGATTACTTAAGCAAAATGAAGTAAATATTACATGGACGGTTCTGGAATTGGTGACAACCTGCATATTTTATTATTTTAGTGTGTCGTATGATTATTTCATTCATTTTTTTTAGATTCCGAGTAACTTATATTTGAAAAAAGTCATTAATGTCTAATATTTTTCACAATTTCTAGATTAAAAAGAATTTTGTAATTTCTAGATTCAAAATAGATTGTTATGTTTGAAAGCATATAATTTGTTATGTTTGGAAATGAAAAAAAATTATTCATCTTAGAATATTTTGATTTAAAAACAAGAAAACCCGTTTCCGATGTTAATGCATTTTTTAAGAGTATTACATCTGATCATGAAATTTCTAAAAAATAAATGCCCATGTATCGATAATATAAAATACTTTCCCCATCCAATTATCTAACACAACAACAACAAAAATGATCCGAAGGAAAAAAAAAAGCACGTATTAGTTTTCATTTGCGCTGTAAAAAGGGTTAAACTTAAACTGGAATCAGAGAACAAAGAATGTTTTTCTTCTAGTTAGCATAAGTATTGCTATGGTAATCATCTAAAAACGTCAAAAATTGATAACATATATTAGAAACACATATTGAGGAAAAACTGTTAATAACTCTTAATTCTATTAAGAATTAATAATTCTTAAAAATTTTTGTGAAGCGAAATTCCAGATATTCAATTACTATCAGATGTTGAAGAAATCTACTATTCCAGGCAATTATTTCAGTATTCTACTACAATCTAACATAGCAATATTATCTTATATAATATCAAAAGAAATATTAATTTTTGAAGACTTAATGAAGCAAAAAATCAGATAGTTACTCTGTTGATAATTTTTCTGAAGTTTAAATATTCGTATGTAACATCAAATCTTGATGAATTTTAGATATCTCTCTCTCTCATAAAGTTATTATTAGAGTAATTTAATAAACACTGAAAATAATAATCATTTTTTATTGGGAATAATTGCAATACAAAATTATACTAATTCTGGAAACAATAAATATCACCAATATAATTTTTAATGCGCCATTAGGCTTAGTTTTTCATTTTTTCACCTATTTGATCAGAGAAAGCTAATAAACGATAAGTAACGCAACATTCATAAAAATCATGCTCAAAGCTTCAATATCGATATTTTCCATGCGTGTACTGGTACATTATTAATTATCCATCTTAGTTTTTTTTTTAAAAAAATATATATATTAGTTAAATCATGAGACCTTCCTAAAAATTTAATATCAGGATTTCCAAGATAAAATACCTTTGAGGTGGTTCATAGCACATACATTTGAGATAAGTAGATTTCCAATGATTGAATATTGCTAACATTAAGAAATTCTACCAATAATGTAAAAATGCAATTACTCATCCTTTATTAAAAAGCAGAGTGTATAATAGCCTGCACATTTTAAAAATTCTTAAGCTGGAAGACCTTCCCAAGTGTATTCTATCCTGTACACGTGATGGAAAACAGGACTCATCCAGATGTACACGTATTTATTTGAGTAAGGAAATTTTTCTGAAAGTCAAACAATTTTAATCATGTTCCTTAATCATCTGTTTTCCAAGAGAAACCACGAGATTTTTTTTTCAGGGAAAGCACGTTTTAATTCCCGGTGTTGGATATGGTTTTAGCCATTGATGTCTAATTCATGACGGTTTTATGAGGTACTGGAGCACCAAATTACAACCGTAAGTCATCCCGACAGAGACTTTAATGGCTTAACGGAGCGGAAAACTGTGATGCCAAAAAAAGGTGATGGGAGTCGGGCAAGGTAGCCGAAAGACACCCGATATGAGTAAGGTACACAGAATAAGCCTTAAAAATGTCTCGTGATATACTGCTTCAAGTCGAAAACGAGGCTGTTAAAAACTCTCATAATTATTGTAGACTTTTTTTTAAACTAGTAGTGAGTTTGATGGTGGTAAATCTCGATTGATTGATATCGCCATGATGTCTGGTATTAAGAGAAGATAGTCTGAGATAAGACGTGTGAAGCTTAACAATTAGGAAACTTATTGTGTTTTTTACGTTGTTTACAATAAAGTACATGAAGTTTCGTCTGCTTTTTCAAAATAATTCTAAGTTGGCTGGCAATGGTTCTATATATATTTCTAATAAAAAGATATATCTTTTCTCTTTATGTTATTGTCTTTTCTAAAATATTTTAAACTAAATTTTTCAATATTTCATGTGTATGAAAGTCTTATATTGGTATACAAGCAATTTAATTTGCTTTCAGAATTGGAGTAAAGTGTTTTAGTAATTTTATATTTCATTTTTTTAACTTTTACAATGAAATCTTGTCATGTTTTTAAAACATACATTTAATACAACGAAAACTGAACTTTTCTATTAATTCCCACAGTATATGTATATAAAAACAGACAGTGATTGATGTATCGATAGAACTCTTTACACATTAATAAATATCTATTATATAATTAAATGTATCGAATTTCAATAAATATATCTGAGCACTAAAAACAGAAAATATTTTCTAATTGTTTTTTCCAAAATATATTAGGCTATCATAATTTGTTATCATATTATTTATAGCTAAAAAGAAAATCCTGATCAGACAATATATTTATAGACGATTTAAATAAACTAAAAACGAGGTATTCTGCCACTGATCAAAAATTATATATATATATATATATATATATATATATATTTATATATATATATATATATATATATATATATATATATATATATATATATATATTTAATATATTTAACCTTAAGTTAATAATTAAATTAACACTTTATCTTAGTTAGAATGATTAGTTTTCCTTAACAGTGTTTAGAAAATGTATTAGCAATTTTTTCTCCGTTCATTATTGAATATTAAAATAATCAATATAGTCACGTAATAACAAGTAACTGTTTTCCTTAGGTATCAATAAACATTAAAAACAATATAAGGAACTCTAATAAGGGTTATTTAAACTCTATATTCTGATGAACAGTTCAAATTACATTTAGTATTTTTCGAATGATTCTCGCATATAATGTTCAATATTACATGATACATACAGTATGGTTTACATTACGAAAATACTTTTATTAAAAAGCAATTTGGCTTTTTAGAAAATAAAATGACTTTAATCAGAAGAAGTAATACATGACTTTAAGAAATCATTGATTTAAAGCTTAAAAGATCTATGAAATAATAAAGTTACTAGTTAAGATTTCAATTTTTATACATTTATTGAAAAATTGTATGTCCTCAGAAATTAGTCTGGAGCTTTATTTTCTTGTTAAAATTTCCTTCAATTTAAAATAATATTTATTTTAAAATATATCTCTTTTTATAAGAAAATGACCTCTGATGTATCTTAACAAATAATAATTATTATT
Source organism: Latrodectus elegans (assembly GCA_030067965.1). Taxonomy (NCBI): domain Eukaryota; kingdom Metazoa; phylum Arthropoda; class Arachnida; order Araneae; family Theridiidae; genus Latrodectus; species Latrodectus elegans. The sequence goes on along the minus strand of CM057810.1, from coordinate 59,840,173 downwards.
TTTAATAACTGTTCCTTCCGCATTAATGAGCTAAATCACGTCAGTTTTATTTTCAGAAATTATTAGGTAAATATTCTAATGTCAGAGCATTTCATTTCTATTCAGTATTATTATTCATAAAAAAATGAAAAGCAGGATAAATTTTATTTTGGAATAAGATAATTCAAAAAGAATTTAAAACCCAAAATCACCTATAACTTATAGAAACTTCATACGGATTAGAATCGAACATAAATTAAATCTTAAATGAACCAAACATCAAACAACGTTAAAGAATAACTTTTTGCTTATTGAAACTAATTTCGTTAACGAGGAATTTTCATGATTTTATCCTCTATATCAAACTCATAATCCAGTTAACTGTAAATTTACTAAAACCGTCATCCTCCTGGAGCAGAAAGTAAATTCGTCATCATGCTCACACCAGATATGGAGTTTCATGAACGCCTATCTTTTTATTTTATTTTATGATTCATTACTAGTAACTCCATGGTAACGAGGGAGAACACGAGCTGGTTTATTGAAATAAGGTTTATTATTCACCGAGATACCGAAGAACAATGAATTTAATGACTTCTAGGAGTGAATAAAACGTTGACATTAAACAGCACAGTTTACCATACGCTTGGGAATGTGAGCGTCTCTCACTTTCTTTTTTTTTTTAATCCTAACTTTTATTATCATGTAGATTTGACTTTATGCTAACGGTAACTTGATTTTAGGAAATGTTACTACCCGAGAAAAGACAACCGTACGTGCCGGTATTGGAGTTACTCTGATTTATAATTTCCCGTCTCTTCATTTTTAGTATTTTGATGGCTTGTTTAATACTCTGAGTGCCAGATATTAAGCAGAACTATAGGAATGTTAGGGGCAGCAGCTTTATTATTTGTTTTAATATTGATTATCTGTTGGAGTAGGAGAAATCATTTCAGGTTGAAAATAGTTGGATTTGTTAGGAAATGATGATTCTTGTTTTAGTGAATTAATATTTCAGTTAATGATATCTGAAGTGCTCATGGTATTTTGAATAAATAGGGGGATTCTGAATATGTAAGCCAAAGTGTTTTTTCTCAATTAGGTTTACCATTCTAAATTGTAAAACAATAAGAAGCATAAAGATCATAAAATAATAAGCAGTAATTTATTTGGATATTGCAGGTTAGAGATTTAACTAATGCAAAATAATTTTTAACTATAATTCCATATGCTGAAAAATGTCGTATCATGAATATTCCTTAAGCCCTTTACGTTACACTAATAAAGTAAAAATGGGTCTAAAATTTTTTCCTAAATACATTCATCTGAAAAATATAAGAAAGAAAATATTGTTTGCAAATTATCTAAGTTGAAGTTGGGAAAAAACTTGCATTATATTAATATAATATACGTTAATATTCAAATTATTATAAACACTCTCACAACCCTTTAAAAAACTATTCAATATAAAAACTTATATTACAAAAAAGTTACTCTATAAAATTATTGTAAAGTTACATTTTAATCAATTGGATAAAATTCGCTAGACTTCACAGATTTTCAAATAGAAAATTCCTAACACATTCCTAACACTTAAATAGCTGGAGCAACTGTGAATGAAGAATTGTTGCTTTTAAATATTTCTAAAGGTGAAGTCTCTAAAGTTATCACAACATACACATAGTTTGGTAATACAAACTCTGCAAAGAAATGAACGGATTGAGAGATAAATGAAAGAAATTGCTGTGTACTGAAACTAATTACAATGTATAAGAAGTGAGTAACTGTACTCAAAGTAATTATAGATCTCAAAGAAGCAGTCTCTATAGTTCTCTTTGTCAATGATTATTGTTAGTTGTATTGATGCTGGGGATACATATTCATAAACAGAAAATTTAAGCAGGAACAGAGTAATTTTCAAGAAACTTGCTGAGATTGTCAATGCCAAACATCACTTTCAATAGTGTCATAATCACAAAACTCTGTCGACTGGTAAGTTTAAGCTTTAGTTAAAAGATTGCATGTTTGGAAGATATCAACACAAATGAATAATCAATATTTTCTCTTTGCTTCAGTTAAGTATGTAGAAGATCTGTTTACTTCATGGATATCTTTGTTCTGATTTTCTCATTTGGTTTCTAGCCCGTTGCAACCTCTGAAAGGAAAGATTACTGAAGAAAGGTATAAATAAGTTTTAGCTGACTAAGTGAATATTTTGATACAAACTTAATTTTTGTCCAAAAACAGAATTTTCCAAAATAATAAAATTCCTATTGAGTTGATATATATAGGACAATTATTGCGGCGAGAATAGAGTCTAATCATGGTTTGTGTGAAGATGAAATGACACGCCTACACCTTAGCACAATTCTCGACCTCATTTTAATAGAACCTTTATAATCCGTTTTAGAACATCCAATCTGAAATCAATTTCTTCCATCAGTATCTCTTCCGGAATTTTCATATTATTTCCACAAATAATAGTGTAACATTGTTCTAAACACTATTAAGGACTTGTTGTATAATTTAGTTCCTATTACAGTACAAAAAAAAATTTAAGATTAAAAAAAGTTTGGTTAGAGTAGTTACAGTATCCGCGCCAACGCTCAAGTCAATTTTTTCTTAAAAATTAACTTTAACTTTCATTTATTCTGTTTTTAGACTATATCCATAATTTTAATTACATATAGTATATTTTTCGGGAAACTAATTATTTTCTGGTAAATTTCAGTAAAATTTAAACAGAACAGCTAAAACTCTGAAGAAAATTGTAATGCATCATTCTTAATTTAAATTTGGAATAATATTAATGTGAGACAAAGTTCTTTGAAAAGTATCAGAAGCTAAGAAAAATATCTGGCAATAAAGAAATAATGATTAAAAATATACATTAATATTAAAACTTTACAAAATTTTACTCAAAATTCCTTTTAAAAAATGACTGTAAGTGAAAAAAATCTTTCATTTATATTCAAACATTTGTCTTAATTCATAGATAATAGCACTTAAAATATGTAGGCTAAATTTCATACAAATGTCTTCATCATTACTTGAGATTGATAAGTTTGCTTATGATAGCAACGATGTTGCCACTTATTTCCGAATGTAAAACCAAATAATGGCCTTATACTTATGACTATCAATCAACACATTATAGAAAAGCATAAATTTTATAATGCTTTTCATGCTTTAATATGCATTTTAAAAAGCAAAATGCCACCTTTCTTTACATTTTACAGTTTGATAATGCAACTTTCAGTTTCGTATATACAAAAGTCGACATATATTGAAAATCCTATAGCTTAATTTATATTTGATATCTAGAGTATAACTAAAAACTGTCACGAAAACTGGGAAGTTCTTATTACAAGATTCATTAAAAACATTAAAAAATTGACAAATGTAGTCAAAAATCAACTTTTCAGTATAGAAGGATACTTTAATAATTTTTATAGAAAAAAAAAAAAAAGTGCATATTATTTGACACAAATTAATTTTGCAAATAAATGATAAAATATAATAAGCTATTATCGTTAATGATATTATTTCATTTATATATCATAAAAGATGTTATTTTATGACAGAATTTAGTTTTAATATATTTAATAGTACAATTACTTTGCAAGTAAAGTACTGTTAAATATATTAAAACTAAATTTTGTCTTCTTTGTTCAGTAATAATAGAGAAATTACAACAGTTCTCAAAGTGATAGTAAACAAAAAACTGATAGTAATGAGACAATTCATTAAAATTTTTATTTTTAAAATATGATAAAATTAAAATCTAAATTCATATTTAAATTTTGATGATAGATAAAGGTGGAATTTATTTTTATATTAAAATTCTTACTCATAACATATTTCATTAAATATGTAAATATTAATTAAAATAATTAATTAATTAAATTAATTAAAATAATTAATATTATTAATTAAAACACAATTAATTAAAATAATTAATTTTTGTATATTTTCCTAAATATTTTGTATTTAATTAAAATTGAATTAAGTTCCACCTTTAATTACAAACAATAGCACAACGATTCTTCAAGTGATAGTAACGACAATTTATAATTCTGAGTGAAAATTTAAATTTTGAAGATAAATAACGATGGAATTTAATTTAATTTTAATTTTAAAATATTTCATCAAATATTTAAATATTAATATTTATGTATTTAATCAAATATTTTAAAATGAGCGATTTTAAAATTAAATTATATTATACTTTTATTTACTAATTTATATATAAAATCACAATGATTTTTCAAGTGATAGTAACAACACATTCCTGAGAATATTTCTTTAAATCAATACCCATTTGATTTAATTCTTTTAATTTTAATTCTATTAGAAATTAATAGAATGATGTTTCAAAAGAAATTGATGATTTTCCCAAAAAATATATAATTCTTGTAATTTAAATTTTCTTCCAATAAAAAAACTAATGGAATGCTGCTAGTACGTTGATTAAAAATATCATTTTCCATTTTAATACGAGGATTTGTGACTTATACAAATTAAACAATTTCTGTTAAGGACAGAAATGATAAATTGTACTGCAATTTAAAGTCTTGTGAAATTCTGTTGAATTAAAAAGATTAATATTCAGTTTCATGAATCAAACATTTTTCAAATTTGGCGTTTATCAGCTATTTATTTGTAGAAAGACAGATGGTACAATGGTGTGATAAATGTTAAATAGATAAATAAGATAAACTTTATGCCTGGGTTGTTAAATAGTTGAAGGTTATACAAACATTAATTTATTAAAGTGCTAGTAGCATTAATTATACAAGTCGCAAATATTTTCTATAAAGTAATATTGAGCGTCAATTAATAATTAATTAAATAACAGAATTTACTGTTAATGGAATTTAATTTATTATAAATCTGAAATTTCTATTTTAAATTGATCATTAAGGATATGTTATTACATAATGCGTTTTCATCATTTCATTCGTATTATTTTAAATATCTTTGATAAAATTCTTTCAATTTAATAATAAATTTTTATTTGTCTTAAAAGTTACATTTATTAAATTAAACTCATTTTATTTTATATATTTTCCATTGCATACCAATTCATAAATACTATACATCTCTAGAAATGTATACGCAGTCATATCTCCATTGTTTTTTACGAACTATAAATATTCTTATTTCTTCAAATCTTATTTATTATTTCCCCATAAATGATAAAATTTGTAGACTTTTTAATAAATATTAACTATAAAATAAATTTATAAAAAATATTTTATAAAATTTTATTATTGCAATATATTTGGGAATTTTTATCCCCTTGTGTATAAACAAATAAATTCAAAAATATTCAAAAGTATACACAAACCCTTATGGATTTGTTTTTATTTTGCTAAATTATCATCAAATTTGCTAGACACATTTTAGTAATTACATAAAAATGAAATTTTTGTTCACATGAAAAGTATTTTAATTAAAAAACTCAAAACTTTTTATGATTATGCAAATAAAACGGATCTAATTTGTTAATGCATAAAATTTAATTTCAAAAATTACATTTGTTTATTGTTTTGATTACATTTGTTTTAAGTTTAAAAGAACAATATTATGAATGATAAACAAAAAGAACATTTTCTATGTTTGAAAACACATTCACAATTTTGAAGTACATAGATTTATCTTCGTATTTCCTTTGCTTTTATATTTCATAGACGCATACGAATTTCTAATATTAAAAAAATTTAACAATATTTATTTGTCGTATTTAAACAACAAATTAGATTGAATTTTAAACAGGTGATATTTAACAAACAATTTTTGTATGTATACAACGTATTCTATATTAATTTAATTAAAAAGTATTTCTTCAAAATAATTTTTTTGAAATTTGGAATTCGCAAATCAAAACGTTTTTAAAAACATTTAAAATAAATTTACCAGAAAGTATTTTTAAACAATCTTAAAACGTAAAATTTTAAGAAAATGTTATAATAAAAGCTACATAAGAGTCTTTCATTAATATATATATACATATTTCCTGCTTTTAAATTGAATAGAAATATGCAAAAAAAAATATTTCCAAAAAAAATTTACAAAATAAAAATATTCTACAAATGTAACAATTTTTTGACAAAGCAAATATTATAGTTTAAAGAAAATGTTTTGGAATACTACTAAAAAATGCCACTGAACGATCATCATTATCATAGACTAATGCCATTATAATTTGTTTTATAAATAGACTATAATATTTGAAGGCTAATAAGTGCTTACTTCTCTCTATGAACAATTAGATAGCTCTTTCTAGCAAAAGTTTTCAATCTAATCAGAATTCAGCCCCCGCTTAATAGTTATTTAACTAAATATAAAAGTGAATAAGAAAGATTAATAACAGCTAAATAATCCTAGAAAAAATTTCTACAGAAATGAAAGTACGTAATCCCTAAATTTTCATCCCATAAAATCTTTTGAAAGCATTCAAATTTTTTAACCTGATTGAAGTTTATTTTAATTTAAATCATTCAATGACCATAATTAAGAAAATCCCGAACACTTAAATTATACTGTTAATACTGCTAGAATAATTTTCCAACAAAATTGTTTTAAAATATAACTTTATATTTTCAATTAATCTAATGGCATTTATTAATCAATAATAAATTTTATTTAGGTTTAATATACATACTGGATGCACAATATTAAATTATATTTTTGCAGCATTATTTCTAAAACTTAAACAGTCAGTAATGCTAATTATAAATTTGTAATCATAAAAATTGGTCAATTAAATTACTTTTTAACATGTTTAATTTGTATTAATATCTATTTCATAAAAATTTACTAATAACTCTTCTGATCATAAAATTGTTTTATATTTAGTAATTTTTTTCATATCCATTATGTACACTCAGTAATTTGTTCGATAAAATATATTAACTGCTAAAGGTAACTTTTCAACAGAACAGAGCAAAACCTGTTTCATTTAAATGCTTAAAAACCAGTTGTTACAATAATCATTTATGAAGTACATTGTCTTAGATACCGGTATTTTCTCCGAACTTTCCATCCACTAAGTAGAATAAAGGCATTGATTTTTTATTTATTCAGTAGACTATGGATATCCACTTTTTGTTCATTAAGTAGACTAAAGGCATTGACTTTTTTATCCTAGACCAAAAGCATCGACTTTGCATCCATTAAATAGACTAAAGGCATCGACTTTGCATCCATTAAATAGACTAAAGGCATCGACTTTGCATCCATTAAATAGACTAAAGGCATCGACTTTGTATCCATTAAATAGACTAAAGGCATCGACTTTGCATCCATTAAATAGACTAAAGGCATCGACTTTGCATCCATTAAATAGACTAAAGGCATCGACTTTGCATCCATTAAATAGACTAAAGGCATCGACTTTTTTATCCTTTAAGTAGACTAAAGTAATCGACTTTTTCCCATTAAGTAGATTAAAAGGCATCGACTTTTTACCCATTAAGTTGGCTAACATAACTAAGTAAACTGCAGAAATATAAGCTTTCAACAGGACATAGCTAATTTCATTTCATTTAAATACTTTAAACTAAGTGGTTACAAATACTATGGTTTGAAGTACATCGTATTAGACATTAATATTGTTTTTTAGTCAAAAAATGAGCTATTATACTGGAATTCAAAAAAATATTATTTTTGCACGTATTTGGAACAAACACTTTACAGTGTGAGAAAATCGTCTTTTGATTCATTTATATATTTTTGAAATTGTTGAAATATATTTCCTAGTATTTCAAACACCTTTCTCACTTAAAATAATTTTCAAGTATCAATATAAACAATTGTGATTCAAAGTATTGTTATGCATGATTTAATTATTAAATGATGTATCAAATTAATATTATATATTAATTTGATACATAATTTAATAACTAACATCATTAATTACATGTAGGATTGAAATACTAGAAAAAGCAATATGTATAAATAAAATTACACAGGTAATACAAAATAACCTCAAGAGTAAACGTTGATGAAATCATCTCTCGATAAATGATCTCGCAAGAAAATGTTTATTCTAAACATTTCTTTATTTATATTTGCGTGAGCAATATATAACGGAAATTTTTATTACTTAATCAATTCTAATGATATAATTTTCTCATTTATTAGTAAATAAGTCCTTATTATAGTGATTAACTAAATTTATTTTTAAATTTGTGCAGCAGATAAATTGTTCTGGATAGTTTCGAAATTATAATTTAAGGCTTTTTTTTAAACTTTTGGCGGTTTTACTTAAAATAATGAAAACTCATAAAATTTTTAATTAATTTGGAGTTTTCTTTTATTTTCTTAATTTAACAAAATATTAAGAGAAACTAAAATATATTAAATTAAAGGATTTGTGCATTTAAATACTTAATTTTTGAATTTTTTATTATAAAATAAAATTGTATATATTACTGCTTCTTCATAAATATTACAGTTAATTATTATTAATTAATTAATTATTAATTAAACATTATTTCTTAAATATCTAAATTAATTGAAAAAACATTAATAATTCTTTTGGAAATAAAATGAATTATTAATGTTTTTTCAAATAATTTCGATGTTTGAGAAATATTTCTTTTGGGAATAAAATAATTTATTTTTTATGGCACTATATGCATGAATAGAAATATTTTTGCAATTAGAATTTAATTTGTACATAATATAATGAAATAATTATGCAACAGTAATTGTAAATTCAAAATCATTTCATCATAAATGTTGTGTCATCAAGTGAAACATTGTGATGCATCTAAAATTATTATTTTTTTTTTAGTCGAAACAATAAAAACCATCTTACAAAACAATCCATTAACTATTGACAGCATTCAGGCGGCTTAATAAATGAGCTTGATATTTCCTGTGAATTATTCACAATTGAGTGAATTTTTCTTGGATATGAGTATGGTTTAATAGTTATGAAGAAAAGAGGATTGGAGAAAAAGTTAGTTTTAAAAAAAAGAATAGTTTATAACGGAATAAAGGAAAAGAAGACAAAGCGAAAAATATAGAATGGAAGCTACTTATATAACGAGTGCATCAAGAAATCGATATGCAAAATTCTCGGAAACTAAACTACATACCAAATGCAGCCACCAAACAGCAAAACAACTGAAAATACAGAAATGAAAAGAATATTCTCCTATTTTGCAAATCAAATATTGAACTCGCGACAAACCAAATTTCCTCTCTTTGATATTTTTTTCATTTCCATTTTCTTTTTCAGACATCATTTATTTCGCGTTTTGTGCTTCGCAAAGAATAAAAAAGGAAGAAGGAATCCCTCCGCCACCGCACTATATTAATCCGCACAAACCATTACCCACTTCCGTTACGTCTCCGCGGGAGGACGGAAACTGGTCTTTTGTGAATGCCGTTGTTATTCTGTTCGGGAAACATCAAAGAGGCTAAAGAATTGAGATCTCAGTTGCTGCGTACATCTTTTTATTTTCTCGTCTCTCTCTTTTTTTTCTTTTTTCATCTAGCATATATAAAAACTCGAAGATATTTCATTTTCCTAAGCGTTTATATTCTTGTTGACTTTTACATTTCTTTAGGGACTGTATTAGATATGCTTTTCAAGAACTCAGGATGCAAAGTGTCTTTAAAGAAGAGACCCAATAGAAAAACTGCATAAATTTGCAAACTGTAAGATCAATGTTTCTATTTTCATAACGGGACTTAAAAACGTTAAGCCAATTTATGGTTAAAATTGCCACCGGAATACTCAAATGTATTCACTCCATTTTTCTAATATATATTTACTGGTACACAATCCGAATGCAAATTTTTACAACCAAGAAACTATTTGAAACATATTTTCCGCACCCATAACCAACAATAGAAAGAGTTCAATTTTCTTTATTTAAAATTTTACTTATTTAAACTGAGTAAATTAATGTTACTATATTTAAGCATAGATTCGACTGGCGCATAATATATCAATCACTCAAATGTCTCATGTTTTCAAGCTATTTTTGAATAAAAATGCCGCTGTTGTCTAATTCAGCGTATTTAGCAACAGATGAATGTAATTAATGGAACTGAAATGAATGTAGAAAAAAGTTTTTCATTTTTATAATAACGCATTTCCACTGTAGATAACAATACAATGAAAATAATATTGTTATCTACAGAGAAATGCGTTATCTAAATGGCATTCTCAGTTAAATTTACTCGTTCATTGGAGCCATCGTCATATTTCAAATAATACGACAGATTAATTTATTACATTTTTATAAAGTCATTAGATTATTATACAAAATATTCTGTAAGCAAATCTTTTTAGTAGCTTGTCTATTCTTTTAACTAGTAAATATCATAAAAAAGTTATTAAGAGCTAAATATACTGTTTACTTTCTATTTTGTGTTTCTTAATCAGGTCATTTTATAATGGTAATTTATTAGGCATTACTCCTATAAATTTGAAATTATGTTTGTTAGTCTCAAGGAGTTATATATTGAGAAAATACTTATACTCAGAATTATAAAAACTACAAACTGAGTAGTAATATTTTTAATTAGTTATAACATAAATTATTAACAATAAATCATTTTTGTTAAAACTTTCAGTTTGACAATCATAATTTTAAAATATATATATATATATTACAGTAAATTAAAAATAATTTTTTAAATATGACATAATTTTCATTAAAGAATGTTAAATATTGCGTATGTTTTGAATTTGTGCGGACAACTCAAAAAAATCTGTGTTTTGAAACGATGACTGAATACTTCAAGGAATTATTTTTCTGTTGAGATTATATTGCTTTTCTTATAGAGCATGTTAATGGAAGAGAGAAGAAGAGTGTTCAACGTTTTTCCACACCATTATTTTTCCCCCGAGAGGGAAAACTTCTCGTTCAAGGGAAAAACGAATTAATCATCCACAGTACTTTTCTTAGGCAACTTAAGAAAATTCGATCTGGTAGAGATCTAATCTAGAACCGAAAGGCAAAAGAAGGAATAAAAATAAAGGATGTAGATTTATTTTTTAATTATTTTTTGCTGAGTATTCATTATATTTTATTTTAACTTTTCCCTTCAGGTTTCTTTACTTACCCAGATTTTTTTTTTATTTTTGCCTTATAATGAAGGTGATAATTAATCATGTTTTAACTACGTAAATGCCAAAGCTTACTTTAAGGAATTACGCAATATTCTATCAGCTCAAGATTTTTTTCAGTGTATTTATGTCTTCTTCTTTATCCCCAAATACATGAACAGCCGATGGGATATTTCTAAATGAAATTTGTTTCGCTATCGTTCGTAATTTTTTTTCGCCTTCCAAAATGGATTGAAGTAATTAAAATTAATGCAAACATTAAATTTTATATCACTCAGAAAAGAAATCTTTAATTCACTTTCATATTTTAGTCATATTTCATATGTAAATGAAATATTTTTATTTTATTTCGTCTTGTAATTATATTAATAAATTAAAATTCCTAAAAAAATTGCATTCATTTTAATCTCTTAATTTTACGGAGAAGGAAAATCGATTTGTATGTAAAATGAAAGTATTTCAGTCCATATTGTAGTTATCAAAATAGAAAGAGAGTAGATTATGGATAAATGAAAAAAAATTTCGTAAATAGATTTGTAATATGTTTATATATGATAAACGAATATAAAAATAATGTGGAAAATCCATCTCAATATTTAGCTAAGTAAATTTGTTTAGCAACTAAATGAAATTCAAACTGTTTAAAGTATTCATCTACAAAACAGTTCAATTATTTGATACTATTAAGATGGTACAGGTGCCGTATAATCCATGATTAAGAATTCTGAATTTTTTTGGCGATGAAGAGATACCTCCAAGACGATGTATCGTGACGTGCGTGATGATGTAAAGACTAGGGTTACCAAAATAGAATATTCTGCATAATTCTTATAGCTCTCCATATGTATGACGAAATAAAAACGGGGTTGCCAGATACATAAGAAAATACGCCAAAAAACCACCAATCTCAGAATTTGGCATCATGGATTATACGACATCTGATCCATTATGACTATTTACGTGATGAATACATGCTTGAACAGAAACTATGACTTCAATAAATTATATTATTTAAATATAATTAATTGAAGGTAATATTTATTTAAAATCAAGCAATACATGAATACCAAAGGAAATATATATGTAGAAAATTGAATGGTTTAGTTTACTTCCTAAATCATCTACCGTCTTGTTTTTTGGGGTACATTTTATCATACAAATCATCAAAATTTTCAGAAGCAATTACTAAGTGCTCGTATCTCAACTACGAATTAGTCTCGTTAAAATTCGCATGGTCCAACTAGTTTAAAAGAAAGACTTTCTATGTATAAGAATTTATCTTCGGTATTATATCAGAGAAGTTTACGACTAGTAATCCGCTTTAGCTGTTGCTTGCTGAATGGACGTTACATTAAATCTTCCCTTTTTTTCAAGACATGCCCTTTAGTTACTTGTGGCGATAGGTCAGATCTCCAAAAGATCTCACAAGAAAGTAAAAAAAAAAAAAAAAAAAAAAAAAAAAAAAAAAAAAAAAAGAACCCTCAGAAGAGTGAGATACCCACAAGGTCCGAAAAAGACGGAAACGCTGGGCGCCCTATTATGTAAGAAGTCTTTTAATGGTCACTACGACAGAAAGAAGGATTTTTTTCCCTTCTCTTCCACAGCCGGAGGATCCTTTGTCAGTTTCCTAGAAGAATTGTATGGATTCTGCAGCGCGTAAGTGTTAATGGTCCCTTTCGTATCCACGGTATTTTTCCCTTAGGGAATTTTCTAAAGAATCTCAGATATATTATTAAAGAAGAGAAACGTATTTCTATTTCTAAAGGAAGAGAAATATTTGTCCCACGGATCATATACGGTTACGGAACATTTTCTCCGCTATCATTTTATATCTTTATTCATTTATTTACTTTTACGGTCAGTGGAAGAAGAAGAGGAGTACTATCAAACAATACCTTTCAGGCAACTCATCCCGAAAAGAAATAATTTGGAAACTTTTGAAGCGAGTTTTTTTTTTTTTTTTCTTACGACTCGAGGAGGTAGAAGGTTTTTTTTCCCCTTACGAATATTATTTTTTGCTTATAATGTAAAGCGGAACCCGAGAAAGATAAAAAAAAAATATACCATGAAATTAAATAGCTAAAAATGTTTATTTTGTTTTTATAAAGATAATTTTGCGCTTCTAAAGTAATCAAAACTAAATGTAACAAATACCTAACATTTTATTGATTAAGAATTTTTATGTATTTGGTATTAATTTATATACTTAAAATTATTGATTTATAAATAATTGAATAATGAATATCATCAGTTTACGACTATACAATGATTGATTTGTCGACATAGTTTGAAGAGTTAAAAAACAACAAATACAGAGCATTGTATTATAATAATGTATCACTTTGTAACGTAATAATGTCGCACTATTATGTTACAGAATTACGAAGACACATTGTATACTTTTCTTTAATGATCGCAATTTATTTTTTTAGTGAAAGATGAATGTGAACTATGATAAATGTAGAAATCATATACGTTTTAATAAACAGTTATGTTATAATGCATTAATTATTTTTATAAATTTAAACTTTTTATATTTGCTTATTCATCATTGTGAGTGATTCTCTTGAATTAAATAATATGAATCTGAATTAAAAATTGAAGAGATTGTAATAAATTTTAAACCCAGTTTGATCGATGTTTGATTCTAAGACATTTGTTTTCAAAAGTACTATACAAATTTGTTTGAGTAATGAAATCTTATTGAAAAAATAAGTATTTCAAGTTTACAAGTAATCAAAGTTTGTAATGTTTCATTTATAAGAACCAAGAAGAAAGAAAACACTTTTTATAGATTTATTGAAACAATGGTAATGGTATCGTGATATCGTTAGTTTTTAAATGGTGCGCATTTGTAATATCCTCTCGTTTCCTTGTTGTTGCAGTTATATTGGCATTTGAAAGTAATATTTACGAAGTCAGTGGAGATTTTTGTGCTTGAATTCTACTTACATATTATTTCTTACACATGATTACTTTCTACAAGTATTTTTGCTCAAGGGATTGCTGCACCCATGAAATTTCGAAAAAATTTTAGACTACATCAAAATTGAATTCCTACTATTTAACTAAGTCAAATTAAACAACTATTTAAAATCTATAGACGAAATTTTTGTTTTGCTAAATAAAGAATCGACAAATCATTCTTAAAAAATATATATGTAAGTAATAGTTAATGTACATGCTACATTATGATCACATTAAATTATAGAAAGGGAATAGATAAACATTTTTTATTTATATGAAAAATGGCATAATTGTAACTAGGAATAATTACCTAAAATATGATTGAAGAAAAGTTCATCATTCCAATTAATTATTTTAAGTATGTATTTCAGTCAGAGGTTAGCAAGAATTTCAAGGGATTCCAACCAGATATTATATACTACTTTTTGTATATTTTTACCAAAATATGAGGGAGTAATGAAATCAAAATTATTTCGATGAAAGAAGATTAACTGACAATTGCATCTACGTACTCATAAGTCATCATTGATAACGTACTCATAAGATAATTCTTATGAGTACGTTATCAAAATGTCTCAAAAACTGCAGCATTTAAAATGCGGTAAATGAGCATTATCTTGGTAAAAACAAGCCTCCCAATTTACTTGGCCGAGTAATTATGACCAATTTTATGACCAAAGCATTGGCTTGGTAAAAACAAATCTCACCATTTACTTGGCATTTTTTCCCGAGATATAAGGAAACATGTCCTTTACCAAAAGAATTAATCGTTCCTGAGGCCAAAAATTGCATTACATTAATTGCACATTGATAGTCTAAGAAATAATATCGATTATAAAATTGAATTTTTTCGTCTAAAAAGAATTATGAAAATATAGCATATTTCTATCTTTCCGTAGATTAGCAATAACAAACCAACTCTTATGGCAGCTTGTCAATTTTTATATTTAAACAGTACAGTAGCCCAAGCTTATTTCTTTCGTATAGTCTCTATATAGATCTAACATAACATTACTTATGAAAGTCTTGTAAGCTTCTAATATCTGAATAGCATCTTTTAAAGACTTGATTTATTCAGTCAATTAATGGTACAATTCAAAAGTTGTGAAAATGTTTTTACAACATATTTTTCTGAAAAAAAATTAAGTATTTATGAAATAATAATAATTATTTCGTTTGTTTTATTGCTTCAAATATTGACATTTTTAATAATATATAATTGTACATTCTAGTTTGAATTATTTCTCTCATCTGTGAATTTCAATTGTTTCATCAGTATTTTAAAAATTTTATTTTATGTAATTTTATCTAATTTATATGTTTTAATATTAATTATGGAATGTAATCTATTTTTGTTCAGATATATAATTCAGGATTCAGCAGATTCAAATGACGTGATAATTATCCGATATGAAATATGAATTCGAGAATATACAAGATTCAAATTATTAAAATTAACTATAAATGTTATTTGTATCTTTCCAACTTTTACCACAAAACTATTCTTAAATTTTGTTATAAAATGTACGGAAAAATTTCATATAGAATTTGATATAAAACAATTCCAAAAAGCACTAATACCTTTTTACTGTTTTCAAGTCATTATTTAAATACTTCATTTTCCTGTTAGACATAAATGAAACGTGCGTGAATATTTATTTTATTTAATTATTTTTTTAATAAAAATTTGCTTATTTATCATTTCCAAATATTTTTTCTTTCACAAAATGTTTTAAATCTTTGATGCTGTGCTGCCATCTACCCACAGCTTTCTCATTTAATTTATATTTTTATAAGAAAATTATATACCTTATTGAGATTACTCTTTCATGTTTATAATATTCAATTAAATTTAGTAATGTTTCAGGCTTGAAAAGCATCATCTTTAAGTAAAAGCTCTATTTTTTACAGATAAGCTCTTCACAAAGTAAACATGAATT
This sequence comes from Latrodectus elegans, assembly GCA_030067965.1. Taxonomy (NCBI): domain Eukaryota; kingdom Metazoa; phylum Arthropoda; class Arachnida; order Araneae; family Theridiidae; genus Latrodectus; species Latrodectus elegans. Next base: position 59,824,192 of record CM057810.1, on the reverse strand, counting down.
AATAAATTCTATTTATAACGAAATTTATTTAAAATTCCAAATATTAAGTACTTTTCGTCCCTGTATAAGAAATTTTATCCTTTCAAAATTTCAAAAAGAAATTATGTGCAACTTTCGTCTTTTAAATTAAATTTTACCTCAGAGGAAGAAGTGATAATGTTATGTAATAATACAACAGTTTACGCAATTAAAGTCATGGAAGGGATTTAAAAGAAGAGACAAATGTTGGTAAAATATACTATTTTTTCGAAAAAATCTGAAAAAACGTAGAATTTTTAAAAATTTATTAGTGAAAATATATTATAATAAATTAATAATGCATAAATTTATTTATGATAAAATGGTATTCTCTTTTAAATTTTTTTTGATAAATTGTTCATCATAAAAAAACATCTTTTTCAACTGTGTTTTTCCTTACCCTCCATGATACATTTTTTTTACTTTATTGGTACAACAATCAAAAAATCTCTCGTATGTTTCAAATTATAATTTAATAGAAGTTCAGAACTTTTAGAAACTAGATTATATTCATCAGATTGAGTTTCAATAATAATGACACATTACAATACAATAATATGAAACAAATAGTAATTCAGTACGAAATAAATATATAGCATATTGCTTACATATGTTTTTTTAAAGTTAAGTATTTTTATTAATAACTTAATCTATGGACATTATAGTGAAATATTTTTAAAACGTATCGCATAAATATTCCTGCAAATATATTGTTAAAACTAGTGTTAATATTTCTGAAGGCATAAGTTGGTAAAAAAAAAAGTTTCAAAGGCCAGTGATAATTTTTGAATATTTATAATGTCATAATGTATCTTGTAATAAATAGTTTCGCAAGTACTTAACGAAAATGAATTTTTTTTAAACACGGATTATAAAATTTAGTTTTAACAAGTTTAAGAAAAGACAAGTTCCATTAAATTGTTTTGAAAATACAAACCTAATGATTGTTGTAATAAGTTGACCAAATGATTAAAAAAATTATAAAAATGAATATCATTACGGTGGAAAATTAAAAGTACATGGAATTATGCATATTATAACTTCTCTGAAAAAAAAATACTCTTTTACGCTAGTTAACAAAAATCTTCGTATCATATAATTTATGATATAAATAATGGGAATAAAAAATAATCGTTTAAAAGCACCAGCTATAGTGCAAGCATAATGTTTTAAAAACATTCTCGTCTAGTCACATTTAAAAAATTAAACTATTGCTAATTATACGGTTAGATATTTCCCTAAGAGGAGTGGCTAAGTCCTTCATGTCTTAAAGATCGGAATATTAGATTTTTTAAAAAATTTATCCTTTTTGGTGAAACTTAAAATTTGTTTTTATATAGACCAATCTTTTCTTGATAACATCAAATAAAAATAAAAAATATGCAATATTAATTATAGAATGGTGTAACAATTTTTTGGACGAGTTGCGTTTTAGTTGCAAAAATAATTTTGGAACTTAAAATTGTATCAAAATACAATCAAAATATAACCAGCTTACATATATAAGTAAGTATAACAAGATTAAATCTTTCCTGCATCAGTTTTTGTCGATAAATTCTTTCATTTCAGACTGAAATACAACCAAATATTTGGCGAGCTGGAACGAAGTTCAGTAGATAATGTACGCAAACATTTGGCATGAATATTTGTAATAGTTCGGAATCTATCTTTAAATGCAAGTTTCATTAAAATTAACTTAAATGAATAAAATGTGATAATTGTAAGATAAATAAATCAAACTTTTCTCGTAAAAATATTTAAAATGTTGAATTCTATTAATTAAAATTCCTTAAATGCAGGATTTATACTAGTTTTATAATACACATTTAATTTTGCAAATTTAGAAGATATTGACAGTTTATCAAACTTATCTGCAAATAAAAAACATTAAAAAACGGAAATTTTGATAATTTATTAAGGAAAATTTTTAAATTTTCACAAACAAATTTCAACACCATTTGAATTATTTTAATTACATTTATGGACTGCATTAAGATGTGGGTTCAGTTTAAAATAAGAAATGTATTTTCTTTATATGATACACAATACAAATTAATTCACATTATTTTTCGTTACTTATTGCAGATATTTATATGTTCAATTTAAGAAAATATTATATGCCTCACAAAAATCTGTATCCTTTTCAATAAAAAATACTAATTCACTTGCCTTTAAAGAAACCAAACATTTTTAAGCTGTTATTTTAATCATACAGAATTAAATAAAATTAATAATTTAAAGAAATACTAACATTATCGATTCCTATATGACCATACTTACACAAATTGATGACACAAATTATTATCTGAATGAAGCGTGTTTAAATCTCATCCAGAATTTGAGACTTAAAATGCATAAAGATGCACTCGTTTATCAAGGATTTCATGCATTAAATATAATTGGGACGTTAAACAGTAAAGTATAACATCTCAACTAAAATACTTGTATATCTTGGAAAAAATAAACAAAATATATTAACTTAATTATCTTTTTTTTTCTAAACAATTCTTCATAGTGCAAGAAATAAATTTGTTTCACTTGTAATTTGTTTCACTCACTTTTGATAAAAGTTTGATTAATATTACGTATGGAAGACCCCATAGATATCTAGAGAATCTTTTCAATAAATTTTATTACTCATGCATGAAAACTTAAATGCATTACCATGAATTTATGGTATCATTTCCAATTTTTAATTTTTAGAAGGATATGTGAAAGTTTAGGCATTTCAACTTCAGAGAGACCACTACAAAACATTTAAACATTTGTTATTCTAGCTATAAGTTATAATATTCCTACCGTTAAAGCATTTCACACGAGATATTACTTTTGATTTCTTTTTTTGTTAAATTATTTTGAAAAATTATGCTACATAAATTTTTACTTGGCCTACAGACTACTTTTCGTAGCCTACAGACATTTTGTTTTATAAAATATATCAATTACTTATTTGGTAATCTGACCTTACTCTGTACTCAACAATCAGTAAATTTGGTTGTCATACCTTGCATTCGTTTTTAAAAATGATCTTTTGAATATAAATTATTGTAATAGATTTGAAATAGATTTACATTAAAGTGTGTTAACGTTGAGCAATCTATTTTAAATAGCATTTGATGATGTGTTATTTTGTTAAGAACTGTCTTGATTATTTAAGGATTAAATCTCTCACTTAAAATTTCTTGGCACAGTCAGAGAAAGTTTCCAAATACTGTAAATATCTGTACCTATAAACATTAGTAGAGCTTAATATTTCTCCATAATATATACCTTGTGGAAGAAAGAATGTCAGTTGAGCTATTAGTAATGTTACTTGAACATAAACCAGAATCTCAAAATGTTAGTTCATCAAAAAAACAACTATTCTTATATTATAATTCTATCTTTTATTTCTTGTAATTATGATATTATTATGATATTAATTACCAGCAAGGAAATAAGCAATTATTGCTTGAAATTAAAATAAAGATCAATCTTTTTCAAAAACTCAAGATAAATAGAAAGAAAAAGCTTTTCTTTAATGAGAACAGTAGCGATCTGCAAATACAACCACACAATGTACAAATTATACATACAAGATACAAATTCTGTATATTCTAAAAGCTGGAAATCAGTAAGATGCACCCACTGACGCAATCTTTATATCCATTAGCATTTAAATACTAAAAGATAAATGACTATTTCTGAAATACTAACGCCAAGTACATCTTCAGAAGAGTAATTATGGCAAAAGTTTGGGAAGGAGCAAGCGGTGTGCATAAATAATGTCAAAAACAACATAAATGATAATCCCGTGGCCTTATGATAAATAAGATTCATCTTTCCTTGGCCCTTCTGTAGAAATGTGTCTTCGCCCATCCCTTGGGGCCCCGATCGGCTCCGGCACTTACTTCGTTTGTGCTCAAAGGCACTTCATTTTAAGCTAAGTAGCATTTTCATTTTCTCAAATGATTCTAGTCATAACGATTTTCCCTGTGAGGGAGAAAGCGAGAAATGAGGTCTAATCCATCATGTTAATCACTGCAATGTTTCGGCAAGTTTTTTTTCTTTTTGTTTTATTCTTTTTATATGCTTCTTTTATGTGCCCTGGCACTTCTAGAAGGGTGGTGAGACTACTCTCTCCAAATGGATGCACCAGACACTCTTATTTCTAAGATGAGAAAATTTTTTTTTCAGTCTTTTGTAGAAACCACGTACTTAATTAAGTAATTAACGCAAATGAAGATAATGAAGTTGACATCACTCTTTTGAAGGATTTAAGTTCGTGAGAGTATTATTTCTTTTATTGTTATTTTTTTAAAGTTATGGAAGATAACGTGACAGTTCAATTCATTAGTTGGATTAAGACAAATTGAGCGTATCACAGTTGTGTTTGTTTTAAAACTTTGTATTATCAACAATGTCCTTGCACGTTTTGCACATAGAAAAAGAGCTCAAAATTTTAATGCGTAATTTCAATTTCATATTTAAGTTATGCACAAATTGAGATAAATATTGTTTGATGTAATGTTGCTTAGTAAAACATGTTTGAAAATTATCTGTTTTGAACAATTTTAGTTTTGATACACAATTTAATTTGGAATTTTCTTAATTTAAAAATCATTTTCTAAGAGTGGTATAACAGCATGTATGCTCAAGCTTTTTCACCAGAATATAACTATGTTTTTTTTTATCAATTTATCGTCTTCCATGCAAATCTGAGAAAATGAAGAGGTCAAATGATTAGCATTTTAATATTTTAAGTATTGAAAACTAAACAGTTAAGCCGAACTTATCACAAAAAGAACAGTCTGAAGAATATCTAAATGTATGGAAAATCTGTTCAGATCTGTTGAAAAGTTCATATCAGTAATCATTCATCTTTGTACTTAAAATGTTCATGATAAAATTTTATATATTTATTTATATTAGATAATATTTATATAATATTATATTTTATATAATATATTTACATTATATAACCAGATCTCTCTCTATTTATTAATTCATCTTAGTTATTTTAGTCTCATTTTTTACTACACGATCTTAATGTAATCTGACACCGTTTATCTAACACAGCGATATCTACTAACACCACTACAGTAAACCAGCGAGTCAAAACCAGATCTCAGAATCATCAATCTGGCCAACGACATTGGATGGTTTATTGTTGTTATTGTTAAAAAAACACAGGATAATAATGATTCTGTTTTATTTATTTTCTAGGAAAATCACATTGAAAGTGTCTACTTGTAAAAATACTTATGGCTTGTATGCAAATGTGATTTTCTGTTGATAATAGTTTGCATCCGTGAGCTAATTTTAATTTAACTTTAATTACTAACAGATTTAAAATGCTCATTGGTTAACTTAGATCTGTAATCTTTTATGTACTTCTTTTTTTGGAGAATGCTTTGTCACACAAGTAAGTAATACCAAGAAAAGAGTTCCATGAGCAAATTTAAAAAATTATCAAATTTTATCAGCGCAATGAAATGAGTTTTGATATTTATTCTTAATGATATCACTGAATTGTATATTTAATTTCCATTTAATGCTCACTATCTATGATCTCAATGTCAGTATTAAATAAATTCTAAAATTTTTAATTTCATTCGCAATGACAAGTCTAATGAACGAGTGTGAAAATTAATCTTTTCAAATCACACATTGTTTCGATAAAAAACGCGATGAGTAATTCTGTCTCGTTACTGTGGCTGCATATTTCACATATTTTAAAATATGTGGAAATAAATTTCCCGTAATTGGAATTGAAACTGTATTATTTTCTGCACAAATTAGGAAGAAACTAGTTTACTTATTGCAAATTCAAGATTAGTTCGCTTATGTTTTATCAAATCAATAGGGAACATTAACTTAAGCAGCTTATCGCTATCTTGTAGTTCGGTAACATGTGAACCGAGCTTTTCATTTAAGAAAATTTGGATCATTTTTTAAATTCAAAAAAGCCTTGAAGCAATTCTCCGCTATTAAGCTAGGGTACGGCAATCGGAGGCGTGGTAAGTAATTTTCTTCAGTCTCTTCAATAAACTTGCAGAATTGTCAATGTTGCAGAATTGTCAAATTGCAGATGATCAATGTGGAAAGTTAAGCAACTATTCACTATTTTGTAATTCACTATTTCATGCGATGTCTTCTTCCCTGCGAGCAACTTAGTTTTGAAAATTGACAATTTTGAAAAAAAAATTACATTATCGTTGCCCATTTACTCAGCTACTGCACCTATGATTTCTATGACTATTTCAAAATCAGTGAATGGTTTTCCATCATTTGAGACTTCACAACCATATGAAATTTGGTACCAGTAGCAGTCTCTTGTTCAGAACTGTGATTTTCGCAAACAAATATGGCTGTGAAATCACTCCGCCCATAAAAGTTTAAAGTCCATAATCTGCTAGAATATGTTGAGAAATTTTGAAAATGTTTCATTTCATGTGATGCCTAATTTAGTGCTTATTAGAAATGGCCCATTTTGGAGGATCTTATGCAACAAACACATTTACTTGATTAAATTTATAAATTAAATAGCGCTATAAAGTTTTTTTGAAAATTAAATTTTCAAATTGTTCATGAAGGAATTAATATAAATACAAAATATAAAAATGAAAGTTTTGGTATTAATATTTCCGATATCACTATGACCAAATCATAGAGAATCGCACTTTGGAGCACGAAGTCCTGACTATGAACCACACATTGTTGAATAACGAGAGATGGATGTTGCACTACTATATGCATGTCTGTCTAGGTGGGTGCTGGGGAGTTTTCCGGGTTTCTTCTCACATGATGCTTTAACAAAGCCGATTATCTCTGTAAAGTCCTCCCAGGAATGTAATTTATGCGTTGTAGAATTTAAAATGAACTTACTTTCAAGCTCTATATATTACGTTGTCCATTATACGGAGTCAATATCAATGCAAGTTTTAGTAATTTAATATTGGAAATGATCTTGTAAAATATATATTCAAGATTATTATTATTATATATAAAGTATATTACACCTAATAAAATAGCAGTGAATATAACATAAAACGTTCAAAAAAACATATCATTATTTACACATATATCTGATAATATATAATTTTTAAATCATAATTTATTTGCTGAGCTAACTGGAAATGAGCCACATAAAGCGAGGAATCAGTAAATAAAAGCTAAAATTTTATGCAAATGTCATTTTAATTTGTCCACTCAGCATTCAGGAAGAGATATATTTAAAACTGCAATTATTTTTCAAACTCTTTCTCGCATTAAGCACTCATAATTCAATTGTGTTTTCAACTTTTTGAAAGAGCAGGCAAGAAGAATGGAAAATGCATAAAGGACAACAGTAATCGTAGAATTCATTCGCCATAACGGAAATTAATTCGCCCTTTTGTGCCGCTTCTAAAAGGGCATGCGCTTACAATTCCCAATGTTAACGGCAACTTCTGAGCCATTTCACCGAAAACGACAAAACGTCAGTGCGTTTGACAAAGGAACCTCAGCGACATAACTCAATTAGCTACGACGGATATTTGCACCCAAGTACAACAACCCTGTCTTGAATCCCCACTTCCCTCTCAGCATCTAAGATTTCGTTTTAAAGTGTTGATATTGAATGCATAATATAAAAGAAAATTGCCTACTGATCTATTATTTTTTATCAATGGAACGAGTCGCATTCTCGTAGCGCTAGTTGGCTAGAGGCCAGCTTGGATGTTTGCCAACCGCTTGGGGAAAAACGCTGACCTGTATAAATGTATGTACATATAGACATATATATCTATATATTTATACATATAAGTAGGTCCTGCCAAAATCCAGTGTTGCTTTTTCTACCTTTTGATACTAAGCAAAGTTCGGATTGGAAAATGTTCCCAGAAAAATCTCATTTCTTCCTAGCTTTTGTTTTTTTTTTCTCTCCCTCCACCAAAGCTCTTGCGTTTTTTTTTTCTATCTTTCGTTTTAGTTTCTTCTTTGGCATCGATTCTTTGATTTTCTATATTCTTTTTTATCTTTTGGGTTTTTGTTCCATTGGAATTTCGAATATGTCTTTGGCAACGGCTGAAAGACAAAGCGTCGAATTTGAAAGACGCTTTATCAGATGCACATTTGTGAAGCTTGGAGTTTTTCCTTGATGTCTTCTCCCATCTATATTTCCAGAGTTTCTTCTCCCGGAATTCGAATGTCTTTTACGAAACGTCTCCAGAGGCTTGGTCGAGGTTATATTTTCTTTCGGCGAAGTGACATGACCTATTTCATATTGTCATTTTTTCAAATATGATGGAATTTGACAGGATTTCCGTACTCAAGTTAATCCATCTTTCAATTCAGTAAAAAAAAAATAGTTGAAGATATTCACACTTTAGAAGTATTTTGTAAAATTTGAAGTTTCGCATAGTTTTTTTCTTCAAAACTTATGTTAAACAGAGAAAAGAAATTTAACATTAAAATAAAGCATACTTAGCAGAATCCAATATTCAAAGTATGTATGAATAACGAAAATAATTTTACATATTATTGAATATACATATTATTAATTATATTGAATATTATTAAATAATCCATTTTACTTTTGTAATAAATTATTTATTTTTATTAAAAATGAAACATCTTTACAATTTTTAGCAATGATATGGCTAATCTTATTTCTGTTTTTGAATTCTAATTCGTTTCATTTTATATTTAATACTTTAAAATATTGCAATAAAATCAATACAAAATATTCTTACAAATCAGTATGTATTACAGAGTTAGTTATCCAAAAATTTTAAAATTACAATAACAAATATACATGTAAGTAACTAGCAATTTTGTATAATGACTCCAATTATGCCGCCGGCCAACTTGTCTAGTGGTCAGCGTGCCTGACTACGGATAGGAAAGTCTTGGGTTCGAATCCCGGTTCAGGCATGGATATACTTTCTCTCTATCCTGTGTTTGTCCTTTCCTTGTGTGTGTGAATGAAGTATGAATGGTGCCTACCCTATAAACGGGACCCTATGGCACGTGTGAGGGTGTGATGGTGGCCCAGCCCCTATGGTGTACCCGGAGCAACGCCTCGGCGGCTAAGAGGTCGCTGTTTCTGGCCGGTTCCTTAGGTGTCAGGGAATAATAGATTAATAGACTTTGTTGCAGTTGTAACTGTCTATAATCTGCGATTGAAAAAAAAAATCTCCAATTATGCCGCGTAATTTCTTTTGATTTAGAAACACACATATTATGATAATACACAGATAATTTTCCTGCAAATACAATTACAAGAATTGAACACATATGCATTTTGATTCAATTCCAAGCTGTGTTTAATTAAGAAGAATCAATTTTAGTTTTACCTAATTTTTTTTTTGTCATAAAATGTTTGTTTTTAAAGTTATAAATTTTCTGTTCATTTATTTCTCAGCGATATTATACTGATTACATACACATTTCCTATGGATTAAAGTACTCAAGATAAAGCATGTAGAAGAAACAAGACATATCAATGCAAGTGTTTTAAAAAACTTACTTTACCGTCTCCTGATTTTTTTTAATTAATAAATTATTACACAGTCTTAATGTTTTTTTGTAGTAAGATACATACTAAAGCCAATGAACGTCAAAATTGTTCCTTCGGCACTCTAAAAGGGTGTTTTAAATTTTCATGATGGATACTTTAATATTTGAAGATGTAAATATCACACATAATATTATGAATACATTTTGAAACAATTATTACTAGTAATTTACTAAATTGTTGTCACTTAATACTATTCATCATATTGTAGTATGTACTAAATTTTCCTCTTTCTGTTAACTATTCGTTAACTTGACTATTATACTTGAAATTACATGACACTAATAATTAATTTAAATGTGCATCAAAAACAAACTTATAAATTTGAAAATTTTTATTATTAACAAATGTATGCAAGATAGATCTATAAAATTTGACTCACACTTTGCTTTACACAAATAAATTTTTATTCTGCTATTACCATTAGAGTTTAAGGAATATATGCATTCGAAATAGTATAAATACTGAATAAGGAAGTCACGTGATTCTCAAAGTTTAAATACATACATTTATTCTGAAGTAAACCACGCCAGTCGAATGGATAGCGCTCTGGCTTTTGTTTCGATTGTTTGAGTCTTTCGAATCCAGATATTACAACCCAAGTTATATCAAGTATTTCAGAAATGTATGAATGAAATTTACTATTAAATTTGTTTTGATAAAATATCTTCTAAGATTTATCAATCATGAAATAGAATGAAATGCACAAACTTTATACCGTTAAATAAAAAATACTGAAAATAAGTTTATTTCTTTTGAAATATTGTTTTTTTTTTATAAATTTGCAGTAAAATATGTCTCTTCTCTATGAAAATATATGTTTAAATTATTAAAAGTAGCTTTAAATTTAAATTTATAAAGTATTGATTTTTATTTTTTTACACTTAAACCATTTTAGAAATTCAAACAAATTTCAAATTACTTATCGAAGAATTATTTTAGGAAATGCATTCATTTAATATCAAAAATTATAAAATTTAATTACCAGGTTAAAATGCAAACAAGATAATAATTTTTGGAAATATCATATTTTTTATACTTTCTGAGTAAAATACATAATAAAATTCATAATCGAAAATACATATACAAGTTTTTTTATTCAATAATATCATTTGTGATTTATTTGTATAAGCAATATAAAAATACTCTATAAAGTAAATTTCAATAAATCTTTAAAAATATATACCAAGCAAACTCTCAAATTATTAGGATTTTTTCATAAGAACTCACAAATAATACCATCGTCAATAAAGATACAAGGTCATAAAACTAATATTTCGCTGTACGTCACTATGATTTAATTATTATAACTTCTGTACTCACAAATGACGAAAAACATCAACATATGCTATGGAGAGAAATATTATATGAAGATTCTATATTCAAATTTCTCAATTTATAAATAGCAATTTTACCTTAAACTGAAGTTTAGATTTTCTCATTTCTGTAACAAACATGTTTATAGTATAGTCAGAAAATAATGCGCACAAAAATAGTAATCACGCATCGATGTTTTTAAATTTAAGTACAGGAATTTTACTTAAATTTAAAACTGTACTCGCTTTAGGAACATAATTTTCAATATTTAATTTAAATCAACCAATTAAAGGAGATTAAAAAAAGAGAATTGACCAATTTAGAATAGAAAAAAGTAGAGAAGCTATCCACTCAGGTGATACAACCATCACGTTTAATGCGGAAGAGCTACCTTCTCATGCAAGAAGCTGAAAGTCGAGAAGTTTCGGGGCCTAAGGGAATGAGAACCGATAATTCTGCATCCCTTGTGCCATTCTTCACAGTTTCCCATGGGAGGAGGGAGGCAAGGGGTTGATGCAACTTCTAAACGTTCCATCCATCTGAAGAGTTCTCGTATTCAATCGATATATTTCCCTACACTTCATTACTTTTAATTGAAAAGGGCGAGACGAAGCTCCAGTGCAGGAATTTCGGACACTATGGTATGTGATGTAGTTAAAAAGGGAGTTAGCCATGCGATTAAACATGCTTTTTTCCTTCATTAAAGAGTTTTCTAAGTATTAGAAGCTGGATGATGCTTAGTTTTATCCATAGCTCGTTGTTGAGGTGAAAAATGGTTGAAAAGTAGGGATTGTTTAAGTTAATTGGAACATCTGGTTTCTTTACATCAGCTGTTTGGGAAGCAAGCTGAAGTGTCTGTAGAAAGTTCTTAATATGCTAAATAATATATTTTTAGAAGGGCAAAATTATATTATATTAAATATAATTAAAATGGTGCAAAACATTTTTATTTATTTCAAAAGTAGAATCAAAAATAATGATATCGTTACAAATTTAATTCAGATAACATTTTGTAGTATTGTGATTTTAATTAATATGTTTACCTAATTTGGTTTATTTATTTTCAATATGGTCAGCATAAAAATTAATTGACAGGAATTTTATAGAAGATATTATATTTGATACTTATAGAGAAGAATGCAATTACATCTAAATGTATTTAATTAAAAACTGTTTTTTGTTGATTTATAGACATGTATTTTAAACATGAATTTCTTGATTTATAAAAGATCTCATCTTTGATATTTATAGATGGCTGCAATTAAACCTAAATTCATTTCATTAAAAATTGCTTTTTATAAAATATATTAACCTTTATAACATTCAAATATTAGATTTAATTCAAATTCTAACAGCCATGTAAATCTGACTTGATATGATTACACTCTGCAGCTTATTTCATTTTGCGTCACTATTAGTAATCGTGATTAGATTATAAATCGAATTATGATTTCACCTAATTGCATCAAATTATCATGAAATTTGATTTGCTTATATTTAATCATTCCTTACGTTGATCGTATATTAAAAGTATTAAAACTTAGAAATTGTGGATAAGTTACAACATGCGTTGAATGTTTTAATTTATGTATTCCAATGTTACTCACAGTAGTCTAATTATAATTCACTTTCCCGTCCTTATATCTTCTTATTAAATTGATAGCTAAATAGTCTATTTTCAGATTAATATTTTGACTTCGACGTCTAGATTTAATGTGAGCACATGATTCGAAATCTGCTTTAAACTGTATATTCCGAATGAATTACAAATTATAGAACTCTAGAATAATAAAATCAACAACTCTTGGTATTGTTTACATTCTTTAAACAATAGGAACAAACAGTTTCGTTTCATCCGTGACATCAGGGGAAAACAATAGTTTATTTTTCATGTTTATTTCAAATATTCAGCTTTTTATGAGCATATGTTAAGAAAACAAGGATTTATCACTAAGATCTTTATATTTTATTATGGGTATCTCTTCAATGAAGCTATCTTTTAATATGACAAGTAAATTGAACTAAAGTTTTTTTTTCATTCACTGGTAATAGATTTTTATCTTTTTATTCTATATGATCACGAGAAAAATTGTTGTTTTGTATTATTTTTAGAAACTACGCTTTGCTCCTATCTGTTATTAAATATTCGTGGCGATGAATTTTCTCTGTAAATAACATCATTTAACAATACTCCCCTATTTTACTTTAAGAATTAGGTTCCAAAAAATTTAATCTTATGTAAACATGTACAAATTTACCATAGAGATATAAATCAAACTCATTTGATGATATTTTAAGTAAAATTAAAAATAAAACATTAATAAAAAATGGACAAAGTTAAAAGTCTTTTTGATACAACAGCAACTAACAAACTTAACATTTACTTCACACCCGATAAAAATGAAGTTTGATTTTATAGCTGACCAAAAAAGTAAAATAATTAGCAGTGAAGGATTGTATGGAATGTGTTGTCATTTCGTTATGTACTGTATGACAAGTGAAAATCTTAAAAGAGTAATGGTCTGTTAATCAATAATGTTGTCATCACGTATATCATCTTGTCTCGCCAATCGTGGCCATAGGAGAAAGTCGAGTTTGCTAAGTAATATTTGCAGTCAAATTGGGGACATAGTAGAAGTAATAAGAGACTACATCAAATATAAGCTTATCGATTTCAAGTGAAGAAAAATAGCCGTTTGGTTACTTCAAGTGTTAACACATAGCAGCTCCCAATGTGATCGAGATTGTTGAGTATTCCTTCTACTTATCTTGGGCATCATCACCAGTAGAGTGTTTCCTTTGATGAACAACGCATGGATTGACGATAAGTTTGATGAAGAAATTTACGGTTAACGGATTAACTTGAAAAAAAATTTTACAACATGATTAAAATCAAAAATGATTTTCGAAAAACGTCCTCGCCAAAGATAATACATGTAAAATTGCTCAATTTTTTTTATTGCTAATTCAAAATATTTCTTCTTGATCATAAATATTATGGCGTCGAAAATTAAATTAAATTTTCATGGTTGTCATTTATTATTTATTCCTTTGATATTGAGGGGAAATTATTCCAGTGTCCCGGTTGAACCTTTCAGAAATCAAAGTTTAAATCTTATGAGGAAGACCAGTGCTTCTCAAACCCTGTGCAGTGGCACTTTTTAGTTCCTCCAATTTTTAGAAGAATATATGGTTAAAATAATGCTTTTATTTATTACGAGTAAAATAATAAGCACATGCGTGTTGTTGTTTTTGCAGTACATATTATATTATTTTATTTTATATATTCGAAATTATTATCATAAACTATTTTACTCAGTGTATTATTGTTAAGGAAACAGCTTTTAAACTTATCTTTTTCTGCTTGTGCCGCTAAATTTTGAAATCGTTAAAAGTGTGCCGTGGCAAAGAAATGTTGAAAAATCACGGCTATAGATGTTCGTTTTCACGAACCTCTAATTTTTTAATATTTATCATTTTTACGAACTAGTGTCTGGTCTCTAACAGGGTTCCATAGACACGATGATAATATTAATTCCCAAATTTTCTAATTACATTTTAGAAAAATCTCTGAACGAATTCCTTTTTATGTATTTTACCCTTGCGTTTATTTTTTCGCATCTGCTTCTTTTTTTCTTTTTTTCTTTACTCATTTTTCTTTTTCTTTTCTGGTTAGGAGAATTGGATTGATGTTATGATTGCAGAATCGTAAATCCTTTGAATTATGAATTACTAATGCAGCAACATTAAGCATTAATTAATCAATGTAATGAATAAAAAGAAGCTTCAATCTTAAAATCAAAATTAAATATAAATCTTTGTGTGTTCATGTGAAATCTTTGAGCTATTAATAAACATCTGCCTCAAGTTTCCTCCACCCTAGATTTTTTTGAAGAAATTATGGAGAATTTCGCTTTCTTACTTTGCGTGCATTTGTGTGTGATCAATAGATTCAAGTGAAAATATCGGATGGAAGAAGTGATCAGATTTTAAATTCGCCTTATGAAATTGACTTTTTAGGCATATTTGTGAATGTGTACTTGGAAAAAACGATATATAAGTCATTTTGGCCTTCGTGATTCATTAAACCATTGTAACTGAAGAAAGAAGAAAAAAACACTGTCGATATGAATAAAGAGATGTCACTCAACCATAAATACGCTCTGAAATTTCATTCCGGGGATTATTGTATCTGGATTCATACGTAATTTGTTTGTAAGTATTATTGGATGATTAAATGATTGAGAATATAATAAATGAGAGTGGAAAAGAAATTCTAAACATTAAACCCCTGAAGTAAATAACTTAGTGTTAAACCCATGTGCAAAGTAAATATATGAATGGCTTACAAGGCTGATGCAGGGTATGAGAAAAATAACACAGACAGTAAAATGCTTTTCTAATCGAGAAAAATGTTTCTCGATTAGAAAAGCATAGTTTTGAAATAGAAAAATGCGCCTTTTTGCTTGATTGTTTACAAGAAAATTAATGTAGGAGCTACTTCTAAATATGAATTTTATTTTGCACATGTTTTTTTTATATAATACATAATTAGTAATTTTTTCTAATAGTTTCTTACTTATAAAGAAAGAACTTTAAATTCTAAAATTTGCTTCTATTTCACGATTTTTTGATTTTAAGAATTATTTTACCGGTTCTTACGTGGCAGTAAAAACGAAGATATTCTTAGCATATAATATTTTACAAATTCAATTCAACTGAATTCTTTATTTAGAATATATTTCATGTTTACCCCAAATGCAGGCAAGAGCTGGCATCACCTCAGCAAACCTTGGACAGGACTTGGAGGACATCCTCAATCGCCCAATTCTTGTATCAGATTTCATTAATATCAACGGTTTCATTGATCGGCTTTGACTCCGTCAGAGCAGAGGGGAGATTAGAAACAACATCAGAATATATTTTATGTTCATATGATTCGATGGATTAATTCGTTGGTCCATCATCCACAAATGTATAGACTTGAACATAATATCCGAAAGGATAAATCTCTGGTCTTCTGTTTTATAGCTTAGTTTGAATCCTACCTTGTGTATTAGTCTTTGTAGTCGTTCAGAATCCACATTAAATTGTTGGTCGTTCCGATATAATTAGCTCTCTTGTACAAAAAATCAATGCTAAGAGGCAATAAGCGAATCTGTGCATAATAACATATTGCAATCAAACTTAAGGCTGTGGTAGCCTAGTGGTTAGGGTATCAGCCTTCCATCCGGAAGGGTGGGGCTCGGTCCCCATTGCCGCCAAAGACCCACCGAGTACATGCGATATACGTGCTCGTTAAATCTGTGGAATCGAAAGTCCTGTGGTCGGGCGTTGAGCAGTTACCATGGGTGAAATGGTCTGGAGAAAATATTTACTCCCCCCCTGCAAATCAATGCCAAAATTGAGGGAGTGGGTACTCTGGTGCTTCCACCTATCGGAGGATTTGAAGAGCAAAGTCGTACCTTTGCCTTCATGGTGCTCTGATTAAACGAAAGACGCTCCCAATTGACTTAAATTCGCATTGCCAAGGCATAGCGAGCATGGCTTGTCCGAGTGTCATAAGTAACAACAACGCCTAGAGTTGACTTCGTAGCTTGAAAGCTTCATACACAGTGAATCCTAATATCTATAACATTTATTATTTAACCATAATTTCAAATGATAGTGAGAAATTTCATAAATTGCTTTTAATCGTTCATTTGCAGGTTTAACGA
Organism: Latrodectus elegans; assembly: GCA_030067965.1. NCBI lineage: Eukaryota > Metazoa > Arthropoda > Arachnida > Araneae > Theridiidae > Latrodectus > Latrodectus elegans. Next base: position 59,807,602 of record CM057810.1, on the reverse strand, counting down.
GATGCAAAAATGTATTTGAAAGTTTTATGTTTTTATAATATGAACAAAAGACCTTAATATAACAATCCTTAATATTGTTTTAATTTAAATTTGCAGTAACATATACACTTTTGATTTAAGATTCACAATAATCTTTGCTCAGTTATTTGCAAATTAATTTTGTGACTTTTCATTCGAAAATGTTTTGACCAATTGAATTCTTTAAAAATCATTAAGCATTGGTGTAAAACTTTATTGTTTATTTTAGCTAGATAAATCAGATATTGGGAAAATATGTGAACTAATTAGAAAATAGATTATAAAATTACCTTTGTGTGTGCGAGTAGAAACATATAGAAAAAATATACTTTAAGAAGAGCTTTTGTGTTTGGGATAAATAGTGTAATTGTGTGATAATACAATTTTATAACTTATTTTAATTAGCTGAAATGATCTTTATAAAAAGATCATTTCAACTAATTTTAAAATATCCTTAGCATTCTAATTAAAATATTTTCAGATATGTGCAAAAGTTATCAATCATTAGTAGTTCACATTATTCACATACATCCAAATTAGTCGACACGTTATTAGGAATGCAAAAATTAATTTTAATTGTGCCATTTGAAGTTTTTGTTTTTTTTGTATTATAACTGTAAAAAATAATTTTTTGTGATTCCTTATCTTTTGAATTAAATTTGGGATTTTACTATCGCATTTCGTTTTTGTTTTGTAAGACATTTCGTTTTTGTTCTGTATAAGTCATGAGTTTCGAGTAATATTCCCAAAGGAAAACCAAAAGTGTCAACTTTTCATACCCTTGTCCGTCGCTTTCAAAACTAAGTTGTCCTTTTTTCTTCTCGTTTTGTCCTGGAATCCAAAAGTAGCATAAAGAACTTAAAGAGATTAATTTTTTTCTTTGATTTCCCAGTACTCCTGTCAAACCACTTTGGTCTTATCAAATTTCGAAATTTTCATTTTTTTTCTTTTTCCAACACATTAAAGATAGAGAAAAAGCAAAAATAACTGAGAAATCTAAAGAAAATTGCAACATTTCTTTTTAAGGTAACATTCAATCACTTGTACAATAAAAGGAACCAATTTAAAATGATGTTTCTAGTTCCTTACGAGCACATAAAACATTTGCTAACATTACTCAAACTTCAGTTACTGATAAAGATAAGTATTTATTTCTTCAATCTCTTTTATGATATACTATTTAGTGAAATATATAAGTAATTATAAAAAGTAAAGTATACAATTAAGATAACTAACAGTATATTTAATTGTTTTCAGAAACTTATAAAAATAAATTATTAATATTTTGATTTTATATTTAACAGAGATATCGGAAAACAATTTATTGTAAGATTTTTGAGCATATGTTCGCAAATTAACAGTAAATTAACAGTATAAATAATTAATTTTAACAAATGATTTTTATTACTGAAAATTTTTGAAAACTATATTACTCATTATATCTTAATAAAAATAAAATATTAATTCGTGTTTATATGGTATTATATTGTACTATAGATGTACATTTAGTAAAATTTAAATCTAAATTTAATTTAATTGTACCTTTACACTTGAATCTAAAATGATTATTGAAATATATATAATAATAATTGAATACCCTTGAGCAATAAGGTTTCCCTCTGCATCCGTATAACAGCACATTTAGTAGCTAGTATGTGAATTAATTATTCTAACTTTATACTAAAATGTTAATTTAGACACATCACACATCAAAGTAATGCAATGCCAAGTAATATTAATAATATTAATAACAATATGAAAATATTTCTGAATACGTTTTAATTTTATTAGTGAATTTTGCTATCATATTAATACATTTTAAATATATTATAGATTAACAATCAAACCAAGTTAAGTTTTATAATAGGTATAAGAATATATACCTGATATATTAATAAGGTATATTTTTGTCACGTAAGTTTTTAAGCATTATATTTATAAGCAAACCAAGATATTTGTTAAATGAAATAAAATATTGTGTTGTGTGTGTGTGCGCGCATAAAAACGTACGCACTCTCAAAGTTAGGTTCTTGTACTCTTAGAACTGTTGAACTGTTTTAAATGATTAAAAACCCTCAATTTTTCTTTTAATCATGCTTTTTGTGATGTTTTTAATATCTGAGCAGTAAACATTTATCTTAAGCAAATTTTTAAAAGATTATCAAGGAAGCATATTTTTAAATTAACCCTCCTCCCAAATTAAAACAATAACGTAAGGAAAAATGTTCATATTGTTTGAAACTTATTGGCTCTTAAATTAATTTATATAATTCATGAATATTTGTCCATTAATTATTTTTACTCTATTAATTAAAGATGCTAAGCATTATTCATATTATATGACTTTAATGTAAAAAACCTAACATTCATTGATACTTCAATGAATACTTATTAATTAGTTTAAGTTATTTCAATTTCGAAGTTATTCTTAGAATATATCGTAATATACATATTTTTCTTAAATATGTTCAACTAAGAGAATGATTAGGTTGAATTTTATTGAATTTATGACGAATTATTTTTATGGTACAAAAATGTTAGTTCTAGTTTTAAAACTATATAAATTTATATACATATAAATATATATGATTATATACTTTGTCTAGGAGACAAAAACAATACATCTTAAATAATATTATTTGAAAAAAGTTTTTGTCGGCATTTTTACGGGCAGTTGGTTTTGGAATGTTGGCAATTCCGGTAGATTCAACTTCATTTTAAGCTAAGAACGGAGATTAAAAAAAGCATTTCAGAATTTTTGCCTAGTCTGCAACAGTGAGATAAGCGAATATTGTATAAAAAAAGACCATTTTAATCCTTTTATTTCAGTCAGTAAAATTGTCAACTGCAATTCGTATTTTTTTTTCAGTAGAAAACCAAAAAATCTTGCGTATAAAACAAAAGCTATTTTATTCTGTGAAATATGTCGTATTCATTCCTCAACACATATTTGTGTTTTTCAGAAGATCAGCGCGATGAGAATAATTAATATTTTAATCAGATGACAGAGGTAAAAAAAAGACATATTCAAACACCATTTCATTGTTTATTTTATGATTTTGATTAAAAAATCAATTTTACGAGATTAAGTACTAATGGAATTTTGATATTTAAAAGAGCGGAATGTTCAAGTTTAATTAAAAGATTAAATTTGTTATGATTTGAGTTATTCGTAAAAGAAAATTATAAAAAAATAAATAAATAAATAAAAACCATGGAATTTCTTTATTTATCTGATAAAATCTTGTTTAAATTAAAATTATAATTACTTAGGAGAGAGAGAGAGTAATTCTCTCTCTCTCTCTAGATTTATTTTTAAAAATTTATTTATTTAGAGATTAATTTACAATAATTTAAACCACGATACATAAATTTATTGATAATTGAAAATATTTAGTGATAAGTTATTATTCAAAATACATTTATGGAAATATTTCGAAATCTCAATTTTTGTGGAGTAAATTTCGAAAGCTAAACTATCATAAATCTTGAAAGGGATATTTAATTTATATATAATTTAGAAGTATGCATTAGTATAAAATTAAAAAAAAGATATTTGCAATTAAATTATCAATATGAAATAAGCAAAACAATATAAATTATGCTAGTATCTTCAAACATTTCTTATAATGTTATTTCTTAGTCATTTTAAGTGTTTATTATTAGTCCTTTTAAGTAAAAGACTAATAATTGTAAAGGGGGGGGGATAATAACAGAGGACAAACTTGATGTCACCATAAAGCTTATAAATCAAAGTTTTAAAGGGACAATTAATTTGTGTATAACTTTGCATTGCGTATTAATATAAAATTAAAAAATCTAAATATTTGGGGTGATTTTGCAATTAGATTATCATTATCAAGGAAACTTTAAAAGAAAAATTAATTAAATTTGACTAATTATTGCAAACATTTTCATACATTTTTAATTATTAATCTCTTTAAGTGTGATTTGCAACAAAGTAATTATCTTAAGTAATTTTCAACAGTTATAAAATCTTACGTAATGTTTTGAAAAATGCATGTCTTTTTACCTCTTCAATAAATCTATGAGATATATTGATTTGAAGCAATTGAAATACTCGCTGATATCTAATTACATTGTTTTCTACTTGATGTATCTATTTGATTGACATCATTCGTCGCAGGTATAATTCAACAAAAAAATTTAATACTTTCGTATATTTCTGAATGCATCTTAAATTCATTTCCTCTGTGAAATAAGTAATTAGACAAAATGATTTATGTATTTAATTCAAAATCGTAAACAGATTTTGAAAATTGTATTTGACAACGAAAGCATTTATTTTTAGTGGCTCTGAATTTGCAGTGAATTCATACTTAACCGGTAATGTCAGATTATGTAACGTAACATTTCTTATCATAGTGCTAATGACTTACACTTATATTAAAAATCTATTATATTCTTTTTCTTTTACTCTATAAAACAACTTTTTTTCAAAGAAGTCAAGACCAATGACTTAGTGATAAAAAAATGCTATAAAATTTAGAATTATACTATATCCATGTACATATTCAGAAGTTTGTGCTGAATATGTTGGAGAAGGAATTGTAAGTCAGACCCTAGATTTCATACTGCAAATCATGGTCATCTTACTGAAATTGTCGAAGAAGAGGATGACTATAATGTCCACGTTGAAGCAAGCTCGAGACTATCAGCTGAGGAAGCATCTGGAATGCATCTGAAGAAGCATTTTTAATGAAAGGACTTTGACTATTAACTGTCACAATATGATTATTAAATTGAATTTACTTTGAAATAGATAGAGTTTCAGCACTTGGCTGCCCGAAAACAGATGAAAACAATGAAACAGACCGAGTTATTCAGCTGACAATGAGTTTCATTTACATATCATACTAATCAACAGCATCTCTATGTACCTTACCAAGTAAAAACGTTGCCTTTTCATTCAGTTGTTTAAAACGTACATTTTTAATATACAATAGTTAATTAAATTAGAATCTTTTTTTTGAAAAAATCAAATTATCCGAATGGGCTTCGGTCCCAAATGATACATGTAATTGAAATTTTGTTGTACATATTGATATCAATAATGATACTTTTAAGCAGGATTACAGCATGTTAAAATTTTTATTTCTAAGTAGATGATTAAGCGCACTTTTTCGATAAATTAATGAAAAGACTTTGACTATTAACTGTCACAATATGATTACTAAATTAAACTTATATATAAGTTTTCTTTTATTAATTACATTATAGAGACCAATTATTTTATAAGAAGCCGGAAATGGCCTAGTATTCCATGTTTATCATATCACCAATTTAAAAAAATTAAAATATAAAAATGACGTATAGGTTAAATCCTTTAAATTTCAGTGGTATTTTGGGAAATATAAATTTATCTATAACCTTGTATAATTAAAATTTTTTATTCTGATGAGGAATACAAATACAACTCGGTCGTTACAGCGTTTATTTATGAAAAACAATTCTGATTTGACTGATAAAGAAGGGATTACAGTTTGAGTATTAATTTAGTGTGTTCAATTATGTAAAATATTTTAAAAAATAATACTAAATATTCACTAATTTAGAATTATATTTATTTTATTGTAAAAAGAGTGTGATTTCTGACAAAAGAATTGGGATAATTTCCTTGAAATTGCTATATTTGGGACATCTTACTTTTTTTACATTTGAAGGCTTTATAAACTTCGTTATACTTCAAGAGTATTCAACAACCAATATATATACTCTGTTAATTTTTGTTATCAGTTAGGTTTTTAGATTTTTTGGATATAATATTTGGTATACTGCACTTCAAAATGCAATTCATATAAATATTATCAGTTTTATACTGTATTCATTATATACCTTTGTAACACTGCTTAATCTTTACCGAATTCTAATTCAAAATGTTAATTAAAATATTTTTATATCCAGCTAAAATATCTGAAATATTTTTATTTTATATCAGAAATAAAATCAGTAAAGGGAAAAAAAATTTCTATAAACATATATTTGTCTTTGAAATGCATTAATTTTGCAAAATTAGAAACTGATGATGAAATGAAAAAGAGATGTTTAACGAAGTAATTTAGATAAAGTTTAAAATTATAAGAAATGAATCATAAAAATTTGAATCAAATGTAAAAATTTACATTTTTTTTGTTTGGTTTCAATATCTAATGTTGATATTGTCGTGTGACAAGTGCAAAGAGAGAGAGAGAGAAAAGACAAGTCATATGGAACCAAAGGCATTGAGCCCTGCTCTGGCCACATCTTCAACTTTTTCAGTATAGAGGGTGTCATGGTGGAGGTTGGGGTCAGTGCTGAAGAGGGTCGAGGTAACAGAAATGCAGTTGAAGAGATGCCTCGGATCCAGTGGAACTCCTGTGCAGTGCCTGCATTCTGTGTATGTTCTAGATCCGTCGGGCATGATTTTCATACCCCTCATCTGCCCATTCCGCATTTTACTAATGGTAGAGGTTATACCACGGTCAGGATTAAACTCCGGTAGGCACCATTTTTTCCTTAGTCCCTTTCAGAGCTGATTTCAATATCTAATAATCTTAATTTAATGTAAAAGTATTTCATTTATGTTTGAATAACTTTTACTGTGATCAAGAAAAATCAATAGTTTATTTAAGTTTTTTTTTTTTTTTTTTGAAATAGTATAGACATTTAAATTTCTTTTTCAATTATTATTCACACACACACACACAAATTTCTAATTATTGTATACTCACGCACATCAGCAAGTATTTAAAAAAAAAATAATATTTGATGCTATGAGTATTAAATATATATATTTGTTAATACAGATAAATGAAAATTAAAACTTATTATAAATATATCTGTGTTTTAAACTTTTACATTATACTTTCAAAAAGATATTACTTTCACAAACACATGAACGAGACTAAGTTCATTTTATATTATCTCCAGCAAAATATTTATATCGAGTCTGCAGTTTTTGGGCAAAAATAATGACATAAATGTCCAAAAGATTATGAAAAATATGAATGTTAGTGAAATATTTTTGGTAAAACATACCAAAAAATATTTCACTGACATACATATTTTTCAATAACGTTTGCAATATTTCTTTTGATGAAGAATTCTGAGGAAATGCAATCAGAGAAAAGAACAGTTTTTCGAGATTATCACGATATAAATCAATTATTAAGAAATTTTTGTGAGTGGAATTAAGCTATATTTAATTTATACTTAAATAATTCATAATTTGAAAAAAGTAACAAATAAATACTCTGAGTACCTTTGAGTTTAATCATTTATATATTTATAATCTTATTAGTACTTTATTAGCAGTTTGAAGTTTCTAAATTTAATCAAATCCCATGCATAACTTACATTAATCCTGCGAGATAAAAGCAATAAATTGTATAAAAATACTTGCATGACTTTGGAGAGAATACTTTCAATGAGTTCCCATCCAACATGCTGCTTAGATTTGTATTAGATATTAAATTTAATGGCATTTCATTCGAAACTTATCAAAATGTGCTTTGAATACAACGTTAAAAGTCTATTTCGATGCGAAATTTGAGATTTCATTTATAAATCCTTCTGAAATGTTCTACTTAAAGCAAAGCTATTTAAATCCTATACGGATAAGATTTCGTGCCTTCAAGATATAAAATAAAATTAAAGTCTATGTGGGGGAAATCTGAGAGGAAATCTTCCAATTTACTAATTAATTTGAAAAGAGTGTATTCAATAAATTTTCCCCTTTTCCTTTTATCTAAAAGAATGACATTTTCCTCTCTTTTAAAGAGAAGTAGAGATTCATAGGGGAAGAGACGAGCATTTCGTCTCTGTAAACTAAACTTCGGATGTTTGATGGATGTTCGCTTCGAAAAGAGGTGAGCCAATCAAATAAGCGAACTTTCTCGAAATCCGAAGGGATTGATTGAAGATACAAAAGTGATTTAACGGAATTGAGTTCTACCTCTCGCTCGAAAATTCATTTTTAGTCCTGAGTATTTCGGCCTGACATCCATTTTCCTTTCCATTTCATCTGTTTTAGTTACATCGGCGAGGATTGGTTGAGAGGATTTTATTCGCATGTAGAAGGTAGGAAATTCTGACGCTAAATAGCGGAAGAAATGGTAGAATTCGATTAAAAATCGAATATCAAAAGTCAATTGAGTTAAGTTTAACTGCATTTCGTGACATCAAGCGTGTGGAGAAATGTTACAAATTAGCCTAACAATATATTAGTAATAGTTAAAATGTTGATATATATGTGTAAAGGTAAAGGGTTATATTTATATAACCTTTTCTATTGCAAATTTTATACATAGTAAATGAAATATTGAACTACTTGTGAGAAAATATGGGTTATAAAATAAAAATATTTTTTTACAATACAAAATTGATTAACGCGTTTTACTTTGTAGTAAAATATATATCAAAGCAATCGATTTTTTTAAATATCGACGTATCAAAGTCAAATTGATCCAATTTTTTAGTCATCAAAACGGATGGTAACGTAATGTTTATTTAGCATTTAAACGAGAATAATAAATTGTTCCGAACTAAGCAAAATTACAGATTTTTGAAATGGATTAAAACTACTTTTGAGCTTCAGGTTTAATAACAATCAGAGCCAATGAAAAACTATTCATTACAAACTATAAGATTTGCCAAAAACAATAGACAGATTTTAAAGATAGAAAAATAAATATATAAACGGTTCTTTTCATAAATGAATTTTAAAAATATTGTTATTTAAAATATATTGTTTTTTTTTTTAAATTTTTGTTTTTAAATATGAAATTTATAAGAAAATATTTTATTGTTATTATATTCTTAAATTTCTCCCACTAGTTAATTGATTAGAATTGAATATTGTTTCCAGTTTTAGTTGAATATTGTTTTCATATTTACTTAAATGTGTTAAACTCTTTCTAGGTTAGTCATCTTAAGTGAATAAAAATCTTTATTTTTGCCTATTAATTATATCAAAGCAATTAATGCATAAAAATATGATATTTATTATATTTATCATATTGTTATTTTGTAATATGTGATAAGAATAAAAGAAATAAACATATTCTCAGTAAAATCTGATCTGTGATATTTTATTCATTTGCTACATCAAATCAACATCTCAAGATTGTTGATTTTTTGTAAGAATGTCTCATTATAATGACTCATTAAAAATTAATTTCTGTTTTCAGCGCAAATAAGCAGTTATTAGTAAATACTTCTCTTGATAAATTTTAAAAAGGTTTTTTCATTTATGCCACTATCAAATTTAACGTAACCAGTTATATTAAAGCAAGAAGTAAAAGTATAATCGCTGTTACTGGGAAGAATAAAAAAAATACAAGTAAACTAAACATAGTTAACTTGTGTGTGTTTTTTCAATTTAATCCCTTTCAAATATTAATGATAAATATAATTTTCATATAAAGAATTTCTTCTCCAAACTTCAATTACGTTTTATAATATTCTGAAAATTAAGTTTAGGATATTATTTTATCCTAAATATAAGTCAAATCGAAAATATAATTTTATTGTAAAATATTTTAATAACTATATTAGGGAGAAAGGATATAAGACGGGTAAGGTTGGCATGTCGGAAAAAAATGATCTTCTTTCTTTGTTCCAACTTCAAAAGAAATTTTCCTTTAATCCGTATAAGAAAGTTTTTCTATTTTCAAAACTAATGAGGTAAAAAAATAATTTTTTTGATGCTTTCTTCAGGATTGTAAAGTTACAATTGAAAAAAAATTGCTTCTTAAAAATCTTTAGAACATTTAACAAAAAATACAGATTATCTGAAATATAAATTTCAAATAATATTTTATATTGTAAAATTAAATACTTAACAAAAGCAATACTCACAGTTTATGCACATATTTTTATTTATCACAATATATCATTTATTAAAATTATTAGAAGCTAGAAAATTGTTTTTTGTAATAAGCTTAAATTAAGATTTGGATGATTAATAAGTTTTCGTAAGAATGGGAATTATATTATCCAGAAAAGAAAATTTTGGAAGCATAGGACTTATATGCTTCTTTTTTACATTACATTACTCCCTGTGAAATTTACAATTTCATTATAAAAAGCATTAACATTTCTCAGGAATTTATTTTCTCTGCACACTAATGTGATGTTATACTGTTTGTACTTTTGATTTTTAAGAATAATCATAAGAGAAAATATTCCATTTTTGCTTATCTTATTCATTATTTGTTTCATATTCTTTTAAAATCCTGTTTACAACGATAACAAACCTTTATAAACTAAACGAAATGTAAGCAAAATTTAATAGAGACATGTTTTTGAATCCCCAAATTTTAAGTTTCAGTTCGTTGAATTTCATTTTTCTAATTCTTATTTCAGTGTTAAATTTCTGTTTTTTCCCCAATATTCCAGTATACTTTTGTATTTATATGACACTAAATGTATGATTGTTTTTGCACTAGAAAGTCTCATTATTAATTTCAATGTGATAAATGTTTAAAATCATTGATGTACTCGAATTATCTGTCCTTGATGAATTTAATGAATTGGAATTAGCTGAATTGGGTAAATAATACTCTTCATTTTAAAATTTTGAATACTTAGGGCATTTTTTTCCTCAGAGCTAAATTATGGATATTTTTAGACACTCTAACATAAGAGAATTGTATTGAGTAAAAAGATTGTTTTGCTATTTGTCTAAAAATATTACATTATATTATAAAATTAATTGAGCTTTTATCTCGTTCCCTTAAAAAAGTTAAAAATGCCATTTTTAACTTTTCCATTGATTCTTTCAGAATAAATTCGACTTAAGAAGTTAAAGTTTTATGCTTGTTTACTTCTAAAATAGTAAAAACGTAGACAATTCAAACCTAATTGGTGAAAAATCAGTACTTTAAGAAACTAAACAAACGAGACTTCCAGTGAGTCCGCGTAAATTCCTTCGAAAGATTAAGATCCGGTGACACAGTACTTTCCAGACGAAATCGTCCTAACTCGTTACAACTCAACTCCCATGACTTCTACTGAGAAACAAGCATTTAGATATTTTTTCGAAAACAATAATCTGCTTTTCGTAGGAACTTAAGTAAGGAAAACCTATTGGAGTGTTGGCACAAAATTATTGGATAAAGTTCTAGCTTCAGCTCAACGTCCGTCGGGTCGTATTAAAACTAATCGGCCTTCTAGTGCTATTCTCCAAAATCCCCCGTGACGTCACTGGGTCGGAGTTGAGAGGGGTGGTGCTGAAGCTTACGTAAATCCGTAATGCCCTCTAATGGAAGCCCAATCCCCTAAGCTTTTCATCTATCTTCAAGTACTTAATGTTTTGATCGTTATTCCTGAAGAAAGGCATTTTCCATCAATCCAATTACCGCACAACTGGAAAAGTGGAAGCAGAGTCCCTAAGAGATGCAAATTTATAGTCGTTTGTTTCGTTGTGGCCTGCAGCAACGAACGCTTTAACTGAAGTAGAAATGTTTGTTCTAAGAGTTAATCGAGTATATTGAATTCCAATGGATAATCAGATTGTATCATTGTGAACACGAATAACAATTACACATCTAAAAACAGAAAAAATGTCCCATTTTGTTCATGAATTCCTTTATCTTAAAACATAGAAGAATGTATATCCTTCAACCATTCTATACAGACAGCATTTAGAACAAACATAAATCCTTAAAAATCACAAATGTTGCTCCAAATATCATTTCTTAACTTAAATCTTTCACTTTAATATTTAATATATAAAACGATTAATTTCTGAGTCGTTCTATAAGCATTAGATTTTTAATTACTTAGTTAACTATAACGAAGTCGCTTTTCAGTTTAAAGAAATACAACACAACACAATATATCAATGTATATATGTATATATATATATATATATATATATATATATATATATATATGTATATATATATATATATATATATATATATATATATATATATATATATATATATATATATATATATATTCATTACCTTTATTTAATGATGATAATGACGTATCCATGGAGTACGTACAAAAACCCTAAATGTCCCCGAAGCTGCCTAAGACAGCGCTGGCTATCTCTACAGCTTTATCTGTAAAAAGAAGCTCCACAGGATCCTCTATGCTGGTGCGAAAAATATTGGCTAGCATTTTATTTAAAGGAGTAAATTTAATTTCTATTCTTGCATCAAACTAAATAATGTTTGGAACAAAATGCAGTCTTTACTATGAACAGTCACCCTAACAATTATCCTATTTAAAGCTGTTTATATGAGCATAAATTTTGAAGCAGATTTTCAACTGATTCAATTTCTTAGCTAAAATATGGTAAACCTGAGATCTAAAAACACAATAAGATTGTAAATTTCTATACCCAATTATCGTTCCTCCCTTAGATTTCTAAACGAAGAGGTAGGGAAAAAAAGATTCGCCATAAAATGGAGCTTTACGACTATAGCTATTCTCTCAAAATTTAAAGCGCCTGATTTTCCGAGAAGAGAAAATTCTTACTGCTAAAGAAGATAATCGCGTTTTACGCGAGTTTGCATTTCGCCAAGAGTCTCCAAGCGACTGATGTGGCAAGCTCTCGAAACTTTTCTCTAAAATCGGATAGATCCTTAAGACTTTCTTCAATAAAGTACCTGTGAATTTCTGCGGAAGGGCTAGTCTTGTGGAAAACTTCATTTTACTGTTATGTTTATTTTTTTTTTATCTATAAAAGTAGGCCACAATGGAGTTTTATGGTTTTTGCTTGTTTTAATACTTTGCCAACAAAGCTGATTATGTTTAGTCATTTATGCTCTTGCTGACTTCAATTTGTGCTCTGTTGTAATAAAAAATGGTTGAAATTAGTGTTTGCCCTTAAAATTTCAAAACAGATATTCTTTTTTATTATATTTTTTTTCAATATAAATAGCAGAAAACTCGGCTTTTGAAAAATATAAATGGAAAATATTAAATGTACGAAAGTAAATTATATGCTACTTATTAAAGCAATGAAAAAAGTTGGTATAGTGATATAATTAATGTGAAAGAAATTTTTTTTATACAGAAAAGCAGTAGGAGATATTCTTCTGAATTTAAAAAAAATATTTCAATACACATCTCTTAATTACTAGGATTTGCTTACTCTATTGTATATATTTGAATTCAAATTCTTAGTAATCTCGTTACAGATTTAAGATTTTATTTCCGTGAAATTTTAAAAGAAGAATACATAATCCATGCTCTCAAACAAAAGTGATTTTTTGTGCAAAACCGAAGATTTAAACTATTCAATGAAAATTTTCCCCAAAATTAATTTCCATGATATTTATGAGTCAGCCTAAAAGTGATTTTTCAAATGTCATTTTTAAATGAATCTTAAAATATGTATATTTATATTTAAATGATCAGAAAGTAAACAAATGTAATTCTTTAAAATAACTATTGGGTAAAAGGTGAAAAAATTCACAGTTTAATATTATTTTTTTGATTAACTAGTGAAAATGAATAGTGCACAGTATTAAGTTAAAATGATTTACTTTATATTTATAAGATTTAAATTTTAATGTTTTGTATCATGATAATTGGAAAGCTATTTTGAGTTTTTCCTCAATAAAATATTAACTTTTAACTAAAATAATTTTAATAGTACCATGCATGTTACCTATCCTAATTTATTGACAATAAATGTGAATGTCTTAGTGATATGTGTAACTTATTTGCTTATAAGTCAACAAATATAAAAAATTTATTTAAATATTTTACATGTGGCAAAGATCTTGTTTCCTTAGTCGCAGTTCGAGACAATATATGACATGACAAATTTGATACAACCTTTCATATTCAGAACAATAATCCTTATCGATGAGACCATTCATAATTGCATGATTTTCATCTTACTGCTGATAATTATTAATAATGGATAAAAAAATTTCCAAAGGAATGACAAATACTATATGGAAAATATGTGAAGCTAAATATTTTAACTCTTATGTGGATGCCTATATTGTAACTAAATCTCCATTCGATTTCTCACGTGGTAATGAATAGTCTTCATCTTGAAATTTTGATTTCGAAACTGTATAAGAACTTTGAACTGTTGAAAGGCGTGATTCCTCCATTTATATATATATATATATATATATATATATATATATATATATATATATATATATATATATATATATATATATATATATATATATATATATATATATATATATATATATATATATATATATATATATATATATATGCTCTCAGAAAAATCTCTCTACAAAATGCTCTCAGTAACCACATCAATATCTATAAGATAGTGAGATATCATCAGAAACCAGAAATATTAACACTTTTGCAATCATTTATCTGTGACACCACTATGAACAAATAATAAAATCAGTATGTTTATTTATATGGTAAAATCTAAACTAAATAAAATGATAAATGGTTATATATATATATATATATATATATATATATATATATATATATATATATAACCATTTATCATTTTATTTAGTTTAGATTTTACCATATAAATAAACATACGGATTTTATTATTTGTTCATAGTGGTATCACAGATAAATGATTGCAAAAGTGTTAATATTTCGGGTTTCTGATGATATCTCACTATCTTGCATAGATATTGATGTGGTTACTGAGAGCATTTTGTTCTGACTGCAATTTAACTTAATTATTAAGTTACATTCATATTTAATTATTTCCCGTTTCAAACATATTACGCAAACAGGAGTTTCTGCTGATGTATGTGTTTATTTAATAATATATAAGCCTCTTAACATGGGAAATGTTATTCGTAGCATATTGAACACAAACATCGCTTTAATTACCAACAACAGGGAGTCTAATAATTTTCTTTCGTTATAATATTCCTAACACCGTTGTGATCATGTTCTGCATTGTACGAAGCATTTTTTAATAAATAACCGTTAGCGACAATTTAAAATGCAGTATGTTACTCCACTGAATACATAAATAAATACGATTCATGAGAGAAATAGAGACGTAAACACATTACCTACTGAATCTAGAACAAATATTTTTCATTCAAGAATGTTAGTAGTGCTCATAATTTGGTTTAGTCCTGTGTATATATATAGAGAGAGAGATTCTGTTAAGCAATTTAAATACACTGATACAATAAAATAATTTCAAATTTACATCACATAAATCAAAATAAAAGAATAAACAAGAAGCTTGTACAGAGTTCCATATTTTAAATTCACTAAATATAAGGCTGTTTTCCAACAGGAACCTACAATCCGAAATCCAATATACGCAAGCAGTCAGTAAAAAAAAAATGGAAATCGCCTCGATTTCCGATCTGCTTCAATCTAGAAGCCACTATGCAAAGAAGCGAGGGGAGAAATACATAAATAAATACGACTCCCAAGCAGAAAATAAACACTCTATGCTACTGCACCGGAACCTTAAAAATATATATATAGTTATTCTTCACTTCGCGCACTGACTTTAAAAGAAGAAAATAAAATTGTGCAGTTGGAGAAATAAAATCGGTTTCGAGAATGATTTCTAGAAATCCTTTTTGGCGTAAAATTTGACACGTTTCCAAGACTGTCTGGGAATATAGCTAGGATTTTGGCAGGGATTCGGACCTGTTTTTATTTGACGCTTCACTGAATTAATATTTCTTAACTTTTTCCTTCAAAATCTAATTTAAAAATAAGTCACGATACTTTGGGTGTCGAAGAATTTTCCTGTAGGCACTTTTTTTTTAGTTAGTTTTCCAAATATGTATCGGACAATGTACTCGATCAATAGATTTTACTAAATAAATTGATCTACATTGTTCTTAAATTTTGAAAACTAATTTTTAAAACTGTAACTCTAAACGTAAAATAAAATAATATATTTAACAATGAAGAAGCGCTTTATAAATTTAATATATTCTACTATTTGTTCTTTGTGCTATCGTACCGTATCGGGAATAATACCGCAAGTTAATATAATGTTTTTTCTTGATTGGCGATATTTTCTAAATATCTGGTGGTATATTTCAAACCAATACATAAATTAATATCTAAAATCACATTCGGGTATTAGTGGGATTTCGTTTGTTATGGTTTGATTTGTTTGTCGCTCAACGTTCATTTTTTGCACACGAGGGCTAATTAGACCGGGACCTACAGTTTAAAGTGGATTCCGAACCCCTACAAATATCCATTTCCAATGACATTTCGTAGGATGGCATAAAAACATTTAACAAACACAAAACACATTCAAAGATTAATTGTTAATAAATTTTGAAATATCTGATATAGATACCTGCCTTTGACGTTTAAACATTTCCAATATATTCAATTCTTACTTGGATAGTTATTAAAAATATTTTTGACATAATTATAATTATATAATTTGTGTGATTTATATTTTGAAAACCTTTCTTATTTCTCAGAGATGTAATTAATTTAAAAGCATTTTTTAATTCGACTTATTTTTTTTATCAATAATATAGTGTAAAAATGCGAGTTAATTTCATTTTGTATTTCTTATGTAACCTTAAATATAATATTAATATCCGTTTAAATATGCAATCATTATGTTTAGTGAATATATTAATAATAGCAATGTTAAAAGTCAGCATTCTCTACAGTAAAGATAACAGAACAATGTGTCATTAGTACCAATCTCGCCTATAGCTCTGGTTAGTGTTAATGATTTATTTAACACACTTTAAATATTTGTTAGATAGTTAGGACAAATGAATAGTTGTTGAGAACAATTAACCTTTAAGTCAACTAATAATTTAACGGAAATATATAGGCCTTAATTTATTAATTTATTAGAACATGATTTTCTTATTTCTGCGTAGATAAAAACTTGAAATTATTTAATGAATAATTAAGTGGGTTCTACAATCTGAAAACATTTAAATGGAACTTATTGCGAATGATTCTTTTTCATGCAAAAATTAATCTCAAATGAAAACTATAAAAATAATTTTCTTTATTAATGGTCATGAAAAAATGTAAAGAAATAATGAAATGTTTTTTGAATTAACAAAGATTTTAAATAAGAATACTGTTACTCAAAAATTTTCACATATTTTATATTCGCTAATTTTTAAAATTTTGCTTTCATTTTTCACATAGTTCAAATAATTCTTTTTTTCAGTTAAAAAAAAATTAATAAACAATTTTATACTTTTTTTTAAAAAAAAAATATATGTGAAGAAATAAATAAGGCATAAAAGAGAAAAGAAAATAACACAATAATATATTTTGTGTGAAACAATATAATTTTTTCTGTATCTCATATATATATATATATATATATATATATATATATATATATATATATATATATATATATATATATATATATATATATATATATATATATAATTAATATAAATTAACTTACATTCTAATGTTTCCATTCTATTGAAAAATCCACAACTTAACATTATAATTTACTACTTAATTCTTTAAATGTCAGTCCTTAATTCTCCGGAAAGAATTATATTCTCTATTTGTCTGAATGTAACGTAATGAATTGCTTCTCAATTCATCCTTTAAACCAGAAGCTGAGTATTAAACTCGCAGAATAGTTGTGATTCCCGCCATAATGGAAACTAATATACCCGTGGCAGCGAGCAAACGCCCAGAAACGCGCCGTCAATATGCCAAGTTATATTATCAATTCTCTCAGTAGTGAAAGGGTTTTAATTCTCTGAAAGTCAGTTTCCAGCTCGACGAATTAGTTACTCCCACCCTCCTTTCCAGTATCGGTATTTCTGACGGTACTCCCGGATAAAGCGGTAGGAAAACTAATATAACCTGTTGCTAGGATACAGTTCCCCAGCAGATCGAAATCTGACAGATTTCGCCAAGGTGGCGCTTAAATAACAATTATTTACGTTATTTACCCCCAGAAGGTCTTTGATAGACAGTTTTAATTAGATCTTGCTGAACATCCAAAATTATGGGCCTTGCTCCAAATATAAGCTCATGTAAGGGACTCCTTCACAAAGCGCAATTACAGTTGGAGATCTTCGCCGCTTTGAAAATCAGTTTGTCTCCTTTCATCATTATGTTATGTTTCGTTCTAAATTCTTTCATTGTAAAAAGTACATGAAATGTATGCTGCACAATGGATATATTGGTGACCTTTAATCTGGTGGACTTGTAACAGAAATTAGAGGAAACAAAATAATGGAACTTATGATACGCGTTTTAAAAAGCAACTTATATACTTTGAATATTATCAGCATACGTATTAATTATTAAATATAATGTTATTTCAATATATTTAATAGTTTTTGTATTTAAATTACAGCAGTAATTAGTTTTTTCAATTTTTTTTCAAACAAAATTTAAATTGAAAAAGTGAAAATACTGTTACCGTATTGCATAATATGTGACCAGAAGAATATTATAGTCTTTAATCACCTGAGCTAGTAAGTAGTTTTAAAATAAGTCCTCTAATATTTAAAATTATGCGTGAGTAAGCTCATTTATTAGTAGTAATCAATTTGCAACTAAAACGTTTATTTAATAATTTTATATTTCTTAATATAGAGTTACAATTTGCGAATTCTGTATTTTTATCCTTATTTTTATGACGCTAAAGTTTTCGATAGCTTCACAAAATTTACTTTTAAAATTGCAGTTTTATTGTATTGTCATAGTTATTCTAAAATTATATTAAAAATTTATATTGCTCCATTTCGCCTCCGCAAACATCGCCAGTGGAATGGAGTAGATACAAATAATAATACCCTAATACAACATATGGAAAACAGATTAGAAAAATTATAATTGTTAGAGATAATTTTACTTTAGATGAATATGCAGTATGATATAATTTCAAAATTGTTATTGTGAAAATTTGCTTTAAGTGATAATTTATTGATGTCGTTAGGACTATATGGTGTCATGATCATCTGACGCGACAAAATGATAAGTATTTCAATTTAACTGAGAATGAAAAGTTTTTGAAAAACAATTAAAAGTTTCCTCAATATTAAATAGTTAAAAAGAACAAAAAAAATTGTAAAATAATTAAAGATGAATCATTTTATTCAACTGAAATTTTAAATGTAATCAGAAACAAAAAGAGAAAACTAAAATAATTAACAAAACTATAAATGATGATATTATAATCCTATTTGAAAAAAGCGTATTTATATTGCTTAATTAAATAATGCCATTCTTCATTAAAATGACAGTTATTATTTGAGTTTCAAAGAAATTATTTTAGTAATAAAAGATCCTCCGGAAATTTAGGATATTTTCATGAATAATCGAACAGATTTCAACATTATTCATCTCTTTAACAATTATTTGGATTTATTTTATGTAAATACAAAAGTCTCTGTATATCTTTTAGTTAATAATCACTTTTAATTTGCATCAAGTCTCATAAAAATGCTCTCTTTCAAATTTCTTACACGTATAAATATTATTTTTAGAAATTTTCTTGAAAACGGAATGTTGCCTGTGTGGTTTTAGGAATATATCTATGCTTTTCTTCTCTTCACAAAAGTGATACATTTTCCTGAGGCATGTTTGCCTCTTAAAACGGAGACATCTATGCGATCTTAAGTTTCCTATGGGGAGATGAAGAAAATACTTATGCCTAATGGAAGAAAGAGAAAGAGACAACTCTCTCTAAAAGTTTCATTTTAAACACCCCTATTCTCTAGCGACTTTTAAAGACATCAGAATCACGTTGGTTATATTGTCATTCCATTACTTTAAAAGCGATTACCCTGAGGGCATTTTATCATGCATAGCTTTTAAGAAAAGACTGAAAAATGCTTCGTTTTCAGCTATAGAAAATAGAGCCATTTTTAATGATGGCGCCAAAGAGAAATATTCATTGCAGATTTTGCTCGTGTTCGTTGTTTGTTTTGGATATTAATTAGCCAGCGAGAAAATATAACCTCGAAGAAAATTATAGAAAAATGTTTCGAATGCTAATGGGTTTCCTTGAGAGAGTTATTTGGTAATAAATAAATCTTTTATACAACTAGTCAACGTGAACAGTGTTCCGATGTTGCTCTTGAATGTAGCCTGAAGGTGTAACAATTCTTTAGGAGTATCAGTTACTGTATGTTCTGGTTGCTTATTCATTTAAAGTACATAATTAATTTTATCAATCTATCATTTTTGAATTTTCTGAAAGAAAGTGTCTTTGAGTAAAATTGAAGAGTAAATAGAATACTTTTAAATTAATAACATTTTTTTAAAAAAAATCGTTTATATAATGAAAAAATGTAACTCTTACAACTTTTATTATATTTCAGTTTGAAATTCATGAAACTACATGGATCAAGAGAGAAATATATGATTTTCACCAAAGGTTTCAGAAGAACATTTGAAACAATTGAAAAACAAGGTTTACGCATAAAGCGATTTATATTGCAGAACAAGATTCTTAATTACTTTTACTACAGGACAATATTAAAGTAAATTAATTTTGTTAAATAATTTTCTTCATTTAAAAGCCACTTCATTTCTTATTCTGTAATTAGGTATATTGTATCAAAATAAATTCTCTATTAAACATGAAAATTAATAAAATTCAGTCATTAAATATTTACTTTACAGCAATTGTTTAAAAATAGGTTTTACTACTTCACAGCTGATTTAATGCTAATCTAATCTAATTTTTGTGGTATAATTTAAAACCCGTGCAGTTGAACTAACTATATATCTACTGACATCAGAAATCCATTTGTTAAAAAGAAATGACATTTTTAATTAATATAATTTGTGTTATTATCCTTTTAAAGAAAATAGGAAATGTTTTTCATAAATTTCTCTTTTCTTTCAAAAACTATTTGACAAGAAAATATTTGTTTTTATTTTGTTTTTATCAATATGTAGAAAATAAAGTAAAGCATACTAGCATGGATGCTCACTCTATTATTATTTTCCAAAATAAATATATATTTAAAAAAAATCACAGTTTAATTTATTTCCATAATTACTATATAACTTGTATTATATTTCAAAAGTTGCAAATAACGGACAGTGTTAAGAAACTTAAATTGTTAATTTTGTGCCAGATTAAATTTTCTTTATATATTATTGCATATATAGGATTATTTAATATACATTGAAATGTTTGTATTAGAAATATGCATATCTATAATAAAATTATAAATGATAGATACAAAATATATAATAAAATATTCTTCAAATTTGGCTACATATTTTTTTTATTTTTGTTGCTATGTTTGAATACATATAAAAAATGGTGACGTGTAAGCAAATTCAAAAATTGATAAATAAAAATCTTGTTTAATAAAGTTAGAAATCAGTTACATGTGCGATTAAAAATAATTGCGCGATCTAAATATTTTCAAGAAATAGATATCATTCATGGTTGAACCATGCTCATAAAATCATCACAAAAGAAATGCGATTAGCAATTTTAATTTAAAGTACAATATCATGTTCAGATGTGATAGATAACTTAAATTTATTCATCTCCATGCATATATGCATGTCTTTTTTATATTCATAGAATAGAGTTTGAGAGAATACATCGAAAGTTTTCGATTATATCAACACAACATTATTTATACCACAAAAAGAAACTATTGTGTTTCTAGTGACAAAAACAGAATGACAATTATATAAACTTATCTGATATTTTACATTTGTTCTTACCTTTAAATAGATAATTATATCACGTTTACCACTTATTTTAAAATTATATAATTTTTCTATAAAATTGGAAAAATTTTAAAAGTTTTTGAAAATTCAGAACTTTTACATAAGAGTTTAAATAATGAGAACCAAGTTCAAAATACGATTCATTTCTTTTGGGTAATTATGAGTAATTGGCTTACATGAAAATTGCATAAAAAATATTGAGCGTAAATGCTACGCAAGGATCATTAGACTAAATACAGCTATTATCTAAAATCAATTTACAATACGTCGAAAGTATTATTTTTAAATGTAAAAATGATGTTACTATTTGATGAGATAATATTTAAATTTTAATCGAAAAGACAATACAGATTTTGTAATCTTAAGGAAAGAAATAATCTTACATTTCAGAATATTTAGTAGAATTCAAAACTTGGTTTCCGTAGAATGTATATAGAGCAATGATACGCATCAGTTAAAATAAACTTAATCATACGTATCCTTAACACGATATGGTATAAAAAGATCAGTGATATGATATTGACATAGCCTAGTTACAGCTATATAATAGTTAAATTGATTTATGAAATTGTATTGATTATAGCCATTGACATAATTTTAAAGGAAATTATATTATTCATTAAATTCATTAAAATCCAATTTTTTTTTTTTACCCAAAAATCTAAGAGTTAGTATCTAAGATGAAAATGTGTGAAATGAAATAAAAATTTACGGGTAGGGAAGGACATTTATGCTAGATTGAAGACTTTTTACCCTTATTTATTTTCAAGAAATCGAGCCGTTACATTTAAGATAATATCCCATAAATGCAATGTTCTCTCATAACTTTTAAAATCGTTAATCAAAAACTAGATAGAGAAATCTCTAACCTGCTACCGCCATCTGTTGATTCAAAATGGAAAGTAAGACTTTTCCAGATTTATTAATAGATAAAAACGGAAACATTTTCACGTTACTTGTAGAATAATTTACTTATTTTCTATGCGTATATCATTATTAAAATGTAGAATTTATTTTTTATATATAAAAGAATAAATGGCAAATATCAATTTTATTCTAAATTTATAATTTTAATCAAATTCACATAAGCGCATGGTATGTTTATGTTATTTACTTTGGACTATTAATTAAACTAAGTATTGCTTTACAGTGCTTATAACTTAAGAAAATATATAGTCCTGATGAAAAAGTTAGATGATAATTCCATTATTCTACCGGCAATTATGGGCAGATAAAAATCATAACTTTCTTAAAATATATAATAATTTTATTTTCCATTTCTTTTTACGTCTTAAAATATATCAGAACATTTATAGCGAATTTATTAAATCTTTGAACAACCAGCCTTTTAGTTGGCCTTAATTTTTTTGTCAATATTAAAAGATATCTTTGTGTAGTAAGTTTTTTTTTTCCTACGTTTCCATCCATTAACCATTTAAGCAAATGGACTTATAGCTATGTCCATTAAATTTTCCTTTTTTCTCCTTCCGTTTTGGAAAAAGCATGAAAAAAAAACATGTTCCTCTCTCCCTATTTCTAGTCATTTTCTTTCCTGGAATCACTTTATTTTTATATCATTTTTAGGATCTAAATGGATCGAAATGTAAGCAAGGAAATGAAAAGTACTATTAAAAAAATCTTGAATAATGGGAATAAGCGAGACCATTATGATTGAGATTGATCAATTGTGTAAATTTTTTTTAACTCTTATCAGTTACTTCTTAATAGTCTTTTAAAACAGGCTTTAAATTACACAGAAATTATGAATTATTAACATTAAAGTATTGAGATTGAATATATGAAACATTTAATTTTGAGGTCCATTTAACAAAAAAGAAAGTATCTTTCAAAATTGCTTTTTGTGATATTTTTGGCAGTAAATTTAAAATTTAACACCTGAAGTTTTTCTTTGCAAATTTAATATTTTGTACTGCGTAACAAAATGTTATCTTTAACAATTTTATATATAATATTTGATAGGATTAGTGTGAATGGTTACCTAATTTATCATTATTTTTCATGACATTAACTTTTAATTTTTCCAAGTTACCTTTAATGAAATACATTTACAAATTTTAAATGCACGCTTAAAAATTGATCGTGAAATGAAAGTGATTAGAATAGAATTACATAATGATAAATATGATATTTATATTCACACACATAATTGTCATATGTTTATATTTTTAGTCAAAATAATCAAGGCTTATGTTAGAATTCTTTTGGGATGCGGTAATTGTTGTACTTTCATGTCAGTTTTTTCATAGTATTGTTAAATTAAATTTTGCAGCAACGCATGGAATGAATTGAACAGTATATAAAATAAAAAATTCATAGTATAAATATTACTTTTCTAGTAACTTAGCTGTTTCAACCATGCTATTCGGAATAAGTTTTTTTTCCCATTTTAGCTATTAGAAGCAATTTTTATTAAATTATACATAAAAAAATATATAATAGATTTTTCTGCATAAATATTGGCTTGGTTTTATAAGAATATGTACTGTACTACTTTCTGTGTCAACTTGCCGTTGAAGCCACTGAAAAAATGCCTTAAAAAGTCAATAGTTTAATTAGTTTAATGTATACTATTTTTCTTTTTTATGTACAATTTCGAATCCGATGGTCTGTTTAAATATAGTGCTTAAAAGCACGATATATATATATATATATATATATATATATATATATATATATATATATATATATATATATATATATATATATATATATATATAAAAGTTGTTATCAAAATAATGGAAACACTCAAGATTTTGAAGGAATTCTTTATTAATATGTCCTAGGACCGCCTTTGACATGTAATACAGTTTGGAGTCACCTGGGAATCGAATCATACAAATTCTGAATAGTGCTTAAAGGAATACTGTACCATTCTTCATGGAGATATTGTGAAAGTTCCGTAAGAGATGTCGGTGGAGGATAACAATTCCGGTCTGAAAACTCTAAAATAACCCACAACGTTTAGACTATATTGAGGTCTGGGGACTGTGCGAGCCAGGGTAGATGTTCCACTTTATCCTCATGTTCATCAAACCATGATTAAACAACTCTGGCTGCATAAATGTGGGCATTATCATCTTAGAAAATTCCTTCTCTTACAGGAAACAAAGTTTGCATTATAGGATGGACCTGGTCAGCTTAAACTTCTCTATACTTCTCCCCAATGATCATCCCTTTCAGGGATATGATTGGATCAGCAGAAAACCATGACACGGCTGGGCATACCATGACCGATCCATTTCCATACTAGACAGTTTGAAGGACGCAATCAAGATCATACGCTTGTGCAGGTGTGTTCCTGACATGTACCCGTCCTGTTGTGGGGAAAAGTGTAAAACATAATTCGTCTGACTATATAACAGTCTTCCACTTATCCATAGACCAGGTTTTGTGGTTGTGGCACCACTCTATACAATGTTTGGCATTAGTATCTGTAACAAGTGATTTGGGAATGGCTTTTCTGCCATAGATGCTCTTTTTATGAAAGTATCTCCTAACTGTAAGAATCCAGATGCTGATTGAGCTTTGCGGTCACTTTGGCCGCAATTGTTTTCTTTATAAACATTACAATCTGCTTTAATACCCGTCGATCTCTTTCACTCAGCTTCTCCTTCCGTACACTATTTTGCTTTGCTGAGCTTGTCTTTCAGCGCTGTGTGTGTATGCTATAATGACTTTAGAAGCCGTACTTCTACAGACGTCTAAAAGCTGGGATGTTTCTGTCACTGTTGTGTGCTCCAGCTAGTCGGGCTTCTACAATTTGGCCTCTCTGAAAATCCGTGAAGTCTGACATTTTACGCTTCTGACAGAATTCAAAACGTAGACAATTTTGCTAAAGCTCTCTCATATTACCTAATATATGTATTTTTTATATTAAAAAAAATCTCGTAACTAAGATTATATTTTAATGCTTACGAAGCGAATTCATAAATGTCCCCTTTATTCATATATTGCTTCAATTATTTTGATAACACCTGTATATAATTATATACATACATAATAGTATAGTTCTTTAATATATATTGCTTAAAGGAACAATATATAGCAAAATAAATTTTTTCATTTGTCTTAAAATTGGATTATGGAGAAGTAATCTTGGGGAACCAAATCCTACGATATTGATAATAAAAGCATTGAGAACGACAAACATAGCGTAAATTGATATATAACTAAAATATGAAATATGATCTATTTGAGTAATTGATATTTATGTACTGGAGTGTTGTATTTTGGAGAATCACATGTTTAAACTGAAAAAAAAGGAACATTTCTATCGGAAATAAATATTTCCTCGTTTTAACCAAAAGTACTCCTTATAAAGAGCTAGTAAAGATAGATATTAATTTTTGAAGATTAACACATTTATTCACTGTATGCGCATTTTCAATAATACATTATTTTGATGAAGTGAATCAAAACTAAAAGGCAATCATCATTACACTTTCAGTATGAAAATTGAAATTACATCGCAATAATTACAGCAAAAAGAAAAATGAACAGAAAATTTCGTATAGAAATTTGAAATTATTTTTGTTAATAATCCATTTTTTGATATTATATATACTATAAACTTTTACAAATTTGCGGGTTTCTATCACATTCGAGCTTTTTTCTGTTAATAATCCATTATTTTTGTTAATAATCCATTTTTTGATATTATATATACTATAAGCTTTTACAAATTTGCGGGTTTCTATCACATTCGAGTTTTTTCTAAAAGGAAAAAAAAAAAAATCCTAGCAATCTGGAAGAAAAAGCAGTAACCTCGTCCTGCTAATCTCAACCATCCTTTTTTCCCTTCAACAACTTTTCAGGAGCCTTAGCAAATAAACAAACAAAATGCACAAGGACTCCATCCTTATATCCTCTTCGAACAATCCTCGAGTCATACTTGTTAGCGCCAACTAGAGCAATTTTCCTTTTCGCTTCACGAAATTTTCTTCTCTGTCGAGCTCGTTAGAGAAACGGGATGTGATAGGTAGGATCAGTCCTTGCCTATCTCCCCTTTCGCCTACCAAAGAAAAGGAGTAATGAGCCTTCGAGTTGCAAGCTTCTGTAGGCCTTCGAGTTGTCCATTCCAGGCAAGGGTTAACTCTTGTCAATATCTCTATATGCAACGAATCCACTTACTCCGCTCTGAGTTAATTGCCGTTACTTATTCTATTTCTGCATAAATTTTTACTATAAGTTGTACCAGTCATACAAGTTATAGTTATTGTACAGTAATATGATCTTTATTAATTGATTAAAATGTTGTCATACGCAGAATTACAATCTAAATTGGCTGGATCATCTAACACAGAATGAATTAAACGTATTTTAAAAATTTTATTAGATGATACGTAATCATAGTTCTTAATGTTTTAATATTCCTATCGTAAAGCAATTTCTGATTTACGATGCTGGATAAATTTCAATGATAAAAATTTGTGCACGGCCCCTCTGATACATACGAAACTCAAAGGAATTCAGTGAAGATACATAAACTCTGATGTCTTCTCATGTACTACGACTTTATTGTTATTATTCATTTCCCCGATGGTACTGTCTTATTCATAGCTGATTAATGAAGTCTTTTCCTACTCTTTTTCTGGTACAGAGATTTTTTTTTCTTTTTAGTAAGTACAGATGAAAAATTTTTTGTTACATAAAGCTGGAATGATAGTCTCTCTCTCTTTCTCACTTTTCTCTTCAAATAAAATATTCTCACGAAGCAACATTTGGTTTGAAATGTGCGTTGTTGCTTGCCAAATGTCAGCTGTGGACCATCTTTTAGAAAAAATGAATAAAGTTGTCTGCTTCATTTGAGTTAATTCCTTTATTTTTTTATATGACATCAGGTCAAACAGTCGACAAAATATGTAGGTTATTTGCATAATTAGTGTCCTTGTAAATTTGTTTTGAAATGTAATTGAAATAGATATGGAATCATTTGGATATAGCATAAGTTTAATTTGCGAATTCATTTTCTTGTTTTAAAAGTATAATTTTATTTACTTGACAAATAATTTTAGTTCCTTTTTAGTTAAGACGAAGAATACATCAGACCAACAAGTTATTCTTTTTTGTGCTATAGAACTGACAAAGTGAAGTTTTTATTTTTATTTTTCAATCTTTCTTTTTATAAACGGCTAGTTTTTGTTTGATAAAAGCGTGATCATGCGATCAGTTAATTAATTGTTATTTTTTTACAGCAGCAAGGTATCGTACATTTATAAAATTAATGTAATTAATGAAATGTGAATTAAATTAACTATAAATAAAACTATTAAATTTTAGAATTTAAACTTTTATAATAAATCTTATTCGTATAAAATCGCAAAATTTTATATTTCAACCAATATCCACAAAATTGGCTTCTCATATTTGCTAATGAGCTGTAGTTAGAGATTTGTTGCAAAAGTAGATTTTACTTAAATTCTTATTATTAACTGGGTAAAAGATTTATCTCCCTTTATTATAATAATAAATACATTTTAATTGAAATCACTGATTATAACAATGCACAACATTTATAACGAGAAACAACTATAAATAAAATGTAATATATTCATTTGTCTGTCAAGAATTATGAAAAATACGTTTTCAGTTGTATAATACTGATAATATATTTTGGGATTAACAGTATTGAAATAAAATCTACGCATTTATAAAACAGCAATATGTTAATTATTGTCGGTATTGAAATTAGAACGTATTCATTTGATAAAAAAATATTTTGAATTCTCTGAATTATCAATAAAATAAATTAGTGAATGCTATGAGCATTATGTTGAAGAAATATGCTTAAATAATGGAAAAAATATATATTTCAAGTACGAATTCGTTTTTCTCATAATGTATAAAAACAGTAATGTAGTAGTAATAGTACTGTAGCAATATATATAATAATAGTAGTGTAGCAATAAATTTAGCAATAAAAGTAGGGAAATGGAATAGTATTTTAAGAACAGAATTAATTTATATTTTATTTTGAAAATGTTGATTAAATTTCTTTTACTGAATTATTCTTACAATATCCAGTTAAAAATGTTTATTACTGTCAAAGAATACAGAAAGTGAGATGTAAGTAATTCACAATTGAAGCTACCACTGCTGTAATATGACCTATGATCTAAAAGGACACAGTTTCATATCCCATTGTGCTAATTTTATATTCATGAAGTAAGTAATCCGTGTCTCAAAAATCTGAAAATATGTTACTCATTTAAATACACGAACAATTCGTTTTCCCTTGCCTTTAACATAAAAGAAAAAATAATCAATTTCGCAAGTCTTTGTTAAAATTTTAAATGATTAATAAAATATGTCACAAATATCGCTAAATTTCTTTTGCAAATTGAATGTCATATGACATCGACGTCAACATGTATTGTCAGTTACGTCTTCTGTGACACAATCATTACGTATGAAATCAGAATGTTGAAAAGTGTCCCATTTCTTGTCAGTTAGACATTACTGTATACGCAAACATCCTCCTCTCACGCAAATACTTCTCAACTCACCACCATTTTTCTCGTTGACTTGAGTGGACAAAAAACAAGTAACATTGTGTAATCATTAGGATAAGGAAAAGAAAGAAAAAAAAACTGTTATGTTTCCGTGACAGGGTCGCTGTTGAGAATGTCATCAAAGTTCATGTGCGTGTTTTCCTTGGCACGCACGTGAACACCTTACTTTTCCGGAATTGGGTGTAGAAAAAAGAATTAAAAGTAAATCAGATACACACAAAGACATACCACTATCGCCATTAATATCGCTTATTTCTGCTACGCTTCGGAAAGTTATAATTAACAGCAAACATTTCTTTCAATCTTAAACAAATAAGACAGCTTTAATTTTTCCAAGAAATGATTAATGCTCGCAGAAAAGGAAAAAAAAATGGAAGAAGCTTTTTTTGCAGATGATTGTGTGAATATAGGTGATCACTGGCTTGTGTTGCTTTTCCTTAGTTAAGTAAAAAATTATCCTGTAATTTAATTAGTAAAATTCCCCTATAAGCATGAAATAATTCATTATTTATCTTACAATCTATTAAATATGAATAAAAATCTTTAAATAGTTTAATTTTATTATAGTACAATGATGCAAGTTACAGCTGATTCATGGTTTAAATGTAACTGTAGATAAAATAAATATTTGTAATGTAGTGCATGAATGGTGCTGTAACTGAATCTTTACAATGATACACTAAGTGTACTAGAGATTTTTTATATTTTATTATAAAATAAAAATTCTTTATTGGTAAATACAAAAATTAAGATTTGGTATTAATTAAATATTATTAATAAAGAATTAATATGTCTTTCTTTACTATAACTTGGGTCTATTTATTTATATTGTAAGCAACATAAATTTATTTTTTAAAGTTTTTTTTTGTGATTAATTTTTTAATTTTTAGAACATTGACAATTTTGTTTTGTTTTTCATTTAGGTAATTTTACTTCTCATCGTTTGTATTTAATTTATTTAAACAGTACATAAAGTTTTATTTTTATTAATTTATATATATTTTTAAGAGTATCAATACCACGCAAGTTATTTACTTAAAATCTTTTTAGTTGTGTTAAAAGTCGAATTAAGCATGTTTTTAAGTTTGATTTTGTTATGACATTATAAAATGTTATGTTTTCAGCGTTTTTATTTCAATGTGAAAATCGTATAAAAAATATCACGTAAAACAATTTGCTACTATTTATATGATTTTTTAAAGTATTTTAGAATAATTCTTAAGTTTAAAGACACCAAAAATCCCACATAAAAATATCACATAGAATAATTAAATTTCTTTTAATTCATATTTTTAAAGAATATTTAAATATAAAGGAAAAAACTAGCATTTTCGTAGTAATTGCATTGTTAAATTCTAAAAGTAGATTCGATTTTCTAGTAGTTATAAATAATTTCATAATAATTACAAGCATTCAAAATACATCTTAATACAAGAATACATTTTTATAATTAAATACAGAAATACATTTTTATAATCATTACCTAAAATTATTCATGATGAATTAATCCTCTATATATTATGTTCTTAATGTAAATGTTTGCTGAAAGTCATAATCGCTAAAGCGTTGAATTATACTTTGATTGCTGGATGAAATAGAAAGTAAGCTAAAAAACAAATGACAAATAGGAAACAGAAAATTGGTAAATAAAAATTATGGCTTTAAAAATGTTAAAGATATAAATTTTAAGTTTATTGCTATAGATTTTTTCTGAATTATAATTAATAATGCAATATAAATAAATTAATTTCTAATATCCTTTCCTTTTTCAACGTATTTATTATTCATTAGTAAATAAGTTAAAAGAGTATAAATCGTTTCCCAATCAATATTTGGTAAAAATATAACTATGTTATAATATTTAGAAAATTGATAAAGTATTTCAAAAAGGAATACCTATCAAATAAATACAATTACTTTTCTGTTTAGAAACATGGGGTTAAAATTTTGCCAATTTAAATTTTTAAAGATAATCTTAAATATATTGTGCTTGCTTAATATAATTTATGTATCGATTCTAATATTTTTTTAAACAAATAAGAATTACAAGTCCTCTTATTTATTTTTAAATTAGATATAAACCTTTATAAGAAAAACTCATTGGAACTTGTATAATAAAGAGAGGTGCCAAAAATGGAATATGAAAGCAAGAGAGTCTGTTTTGAACAGCTATTTTCATCATATTTTCCTTCAAAGTAAAAGACCGTTATTTTTGTCCGTCGCAGGTAGATGCAGTGTTTACGCCACTGGAGTTGTTACTCTTGAGAGAGAAGATCTTTGACGTTGGGAATCGTTGCTAGGCAACGCTAGAGAATAGAGACCACAGATCCAAGAAATTTCACTGCAAAGAAATCTGCCATTATCAGTACACAACGTTAAGTTTCTGTACTACAGAATTCTGTCAATCTAACCTTTCAATTTGAAGTATGTTAAAAACGATATGATGTCACATTCAATTCTTCGTATACTATTTAAACTTTTTGGCAATTTTCATGAATTTTATTTGGTATGAATTTAGTTGGCATAAAGTTCAGTTAGGACCTGGGTACACCTGTATTTACAAATATAATATCGTAATAAAAAGTGTGTATTTCTTGTACCAAAATTTGTGCGATGTGTTCCATTAAGAAGGAATTATACCTTTAGAACAATGAAATTCTATAAATAAAAATACATGGAATTTTATCTTCATGCAGATTTCATAAATAAAATAGTTATAAAATGTGAGATTCAAATTTACATTTTCAAAAGTCGAGTGTGTGAAGAAATTAATAAAACGCAGTTTCAGAAGGATAGTTTTGAAATTATTATTTTAGTAATTCTATTGTTTTTTTTTTATTTAATTTGTTATTACTTCCTCCTTATGCTATATTCAAGATCATTGAAAATGAAATTTTTCTAGGTAATTATATATAAAAAAGTTCTTTACTATTTTATTAGATTAAATGCTTTTAGTAAATTTGATTGGAGATTTCATGTTTTATTCATTTACTGACAGAACAAAATTTTTCTAATAAACTATATTTTTATTGTTCTATTTATAAAAATTAAAAAATTAATAATTATAAATATTATATAAAAATTTTATTATATTTTCAGTTTGTATACATGATGTAGAAAAATTATTTATTCGTAAAACAACACATTTAATTTGTAACAATATTAAACATAATATTCAACAATACTGAGTAAATTTTGTGTTTTTATAATTTTGATCAAGTTTATATATTATTTTGAACCATTTACTTTACAGAAAGTATTGGCTTAGTAGAAAAGAATAAGCTCACGTAAAATACTTTTTATAAAAATTAAAAAATACTCATTATTCATAAGCTATTTTCTTATTAATATAAGTAATTTTAGCCAAATAGGCGCAGAATGTAATTTTCCATTGAAAGTAAATAGTGTCACGGAAAATAACAATCGAAATAGTTCCTTAATAACCCCAATGGCCATATTTTTTGCACTAATTAAAAATATATTGCGCTGTATTTAGGCTTAATGAAATTTAAATAAAAAATCAGCCATACTATCAGAAAAATAATTATCATTTGTGTTGCGATTTTCTTTTTGGAAGCTAATGTCACTTTTATAAACAATAAGAAGATACGAAAATTCCATTCCGCACCTGTTAAAAACCAACAAAAAATTTACAATGTTATATGTGTGTGTGTGTGTGTGTGTGTGTGTGTGTGTGTGTGTGTGTGTGTGTGTGTGTGTGTGTGTGTGTGTGTGTGTGTGTGTGTGTGTGTGTGTGTGTGTGTGAATATAAGCATGTTATAGTATTTTTATTATCATTTATGTTCGAATTAACTAACGATTAAACTGATTTTGGGTGTACTTTATTCGTATTTAGTAAATTACTTAAAGGTGTTCTTATTTCTTAAGAAACAAATTAAGTAAATAATCAAAATATCTATAAATGTATCTGAATAAAATTTCAGGGGAAAAAAAAAATCGAGTTAAGAAAACCGCGTAAAAATGTAAACAATATCCTTGCAGAGCTGGTAGTGCCATCTATTAGCAGAAATCGAGAAACGGGAAAATCACAATTTATTTTAAGCAAAATATTTTCAGGTTTATTTCGAAATTAATTGAATTGTGACATTTTCTTAAACAAGATTCATTCAGATTAGATATTTTCGCTTGAAATAAAGTACAATTTCTTTACTTTATTTTTTTTAAGAAAATAAGCTATTTACTTTCAATAGTTCAATAAAAAAGTCTTGCCACTTAAAAAATATTTCTCATTGAACTATAATAGTATTAAGTTACCATTTTCAGAGGCATGCATTTAAAATAAAATATGCCCAGAAATATGAAATTATTTAAATAATAATTATCTATTATTTCATTAAATATTCATTCTATAATATATTTTGTTTTTATTTATTAACCTTACAGTTTCTATGTTGAAAAATTCAAGAAAATGAATAATTTAATTTGAACTTTAATCTAGTTCTTTTGAAAATTTGATAGTTCTTTGTCTTTTTAAATTCATCAAGCTAATACATTAATGCAAAGATTTTATCGTATAAATGTATAGAATGAATTTATATTTCAAAATAATTAGTGGTAAATATGAAATATTTTTTATTATTTTCAAAATAGTAATTGAAAAACCAAATATTTTGCTTAAAATATAATTGAAAATTCAAATATTTTGTTTATATTGTCTCAGTTTTTAGAAGTTATGTTGATAATTTATGTTTGAAAAATGTGCATTTTTTTAACATAAAATATGTAGTAAATTTTTTATAAATGGGTATGGACAGATTGCGTAAAGAAAATAATTAATCAAAACCAATACACAAAAATATACATCAAAAACAAGTATATAATTAAAATTTATTTTATTTTGCCTCGATAACTTAGATTCTTCTAAGTTCATTTGATTTTTCCTTTTAAATGCAGTTTCATATAGTTATCTAATTTACAGTAATTACTTCGTTCGGTAAAACGTGTTAAAATTTACATTAAATGGCCAACTTGGTTAATAAACAATATCAAATTGGCATCTCTGAAAACAATCACAATGTAAGAAAAATTCTCAAATTGACAGTGAAGCGGAAATAACCTTGAAAATACAGTTAGTTCCTACAAATTGACTTCATCATAATGCAAAAGCATGCAGTTCGAGAACCAACCATCCCACAAAGGAAGCATCCATTCATAAATAACCCATGCCATCATCACAGGACATTCTTCACTCCATGTTATCTGGGAAACAGCAGCATCTTACCCTATGATAAACATCCATTTTTCTTCTTGCGGCCGCCATTGGCATGAATAAATAAACCATTACTTACTGTCCGGCTAACGGGCTAGAAGTGATCATGTGACAAGTGGGCCGAGCCTAACTTGTAGCGAGACGCGAGACAGACTTCATTAAATGTTAATGGTTAGCCGGTCTATCTTTTTGGTGTTTGGGCACCCAATGGATATAAATGGAGATGTTTATTTCACAATGTAGGCATTACCCCCTAAGCATTCTCTTCCGCTGTCATTTAAATGGCGGTAAGACTATAAGAAGATTAGTATAAGAATAAAAATATGAGTTGTGTATACTGTACAATGACATATTCAAATGAATAATGAATATTGCTTTTAAATTTATGTGTACATTATGGCACTGTGTATTATAAGATATGTTATTAAATAAAACATATCCTATAACATATACTCCTTTTATATATACCAATCACTATGAAACTTAATTAGTTATAAATATTTCTTTAAAGTATTATTTTAAATGATAAATATATAATAATTTGCAATTTTCAATTGTACTTGAAGTTAAGGAAGAACTTATTTTTTGAGAACTAGTAAAAGTATAATTTTTAATTATTAATTAGTTTGAATGAATAAAAAGAAAATGCTGAATATTTTAAGCACATAATTGTTATTTTATGCTTTTCAAAAATTTTTGTGGTGTAGTTTTTTTTTTTTTTTTTTTTTTTTTTTTTTTTTTTACTTATTTTTATTTTATTTTTTTATAAATAAATGTTTTACATGCAGTTTGGAGGTAAAACTAATGAAGAAGGGAAAAAAGCATTTGCTAAAAGATTTTTTTTTTTATGTAAATGCATGAAATAATTTGAAATTTTTAAAATTATTATTGATTTGAATACGAAGCCCATATAAATCTTCCTTAAAATTATTTTAATAATTATCTGAACTTAAAATTATTTAAATTGCAAGTTATAAAATAACACAATGTGTGTTTAATTAAGTCTATTTATGAAACATATAAAAATCAATTTTAAAAATCTTGCAATCAGAACTTCTTAGTGAATGATAAGACATTATTTCATGACTCTGGGAATAATTTACAGAATGTATACTCCGATATAAAAAAAAATCTGTACTTTTACGAATTACTTTACATATTGTATTATAGATGCCGTAGAACCGCGCTTATAGTCGAAAAGCGTAACGTTTTACTCCAAGCAATTTTTCTCATAAAAATTAATGTAATATACAATAACGCATTCCACGTTAAACTAACTGTTTTTAACACTAAAATGCATTTTTAATTTGATTAAAAATAAATAAAAATCTTGGAAAAATGAAGAAATAATTTGCAAAGTGTAATTAACAAAGTCATTTGAAAGTAACGGAAAAGTGATTCCTTGATAAGTAATGAAAATGTGATAAAATGTTATAAAATCATGCATTAAATACTTATTTGTCAACTAAATTAAATCCTAAATTTTATAAATCATATATACGACTCTTAGCAATTATTCCTTATAATTTCTTTTCCAATTTTTAGGCATCAATAATTTAATTTAAAAAAAATTATAATTCAAGTAAGACTACAGAATAAAAATCTCATTTATTTTACATTTAATTTATTTCATATAAACTTACTTTTTTCATAAAAATCCCAATAATTTTACATTTCATTTTGTATTGTTTTATATAAGCATATTTATTTCTAAGGATATAACTAGTTAAAATATTTGAAAAATAAAACAAGAAATATTTTGGGAAAAAATTTAGTGTTACGAATGTTTATTGTCAGAAACTGAAATAATCACATAAGTTGGTTCTGTGCTATATTTTTTATCTCTCTCCGATTAAGAGTATTTCAAATAAATAATTTGTCATACATGCATAGGCAATCATATCACAAAAAAATATGTACATTAAATGCATGTATTATTTTTTTTAAAACTAATTTATAAAAGCAAATTTTAATTAATATTGCTATTTAAGTTACGAAATTTTTTTTTCAAGCAGATATTAATTGTAGATTAATTTGAACGATATTCCAATTATTTCACACTTTACTTCTTTGACAAGAGCTGGATGATTTATAACATGCAATAGAAACGAACTAATGTCCAATGTAACGATCTTTCAATCAGCCAAGTACGGTTACGAATACTGGGTATTTGATCTCTAGAGATTACTTTTATTCTAGATTCATTCCACTTTTTTACTTTATTTTTATTCGATTTATCGGATTGTACGTTATCTATCTGGGAATCTCTTTTGTCGAACATAGCATTTCAGAAATAAAATTATCGAACTTAACTAAAACGGTGGCAACGAGCCAGGTGTACGCGAAATGAACACTAAAGGGTAGCAAAGGCACAAATCGGAAGAACAGATATTAATATCTTTCAATATAAAAATTGCTTTAATCTAACTTATATAAAATACATTAGAAATTATTTAATTAATGTATTTTTGAATAGTCACAGTTAAAGTTTTTAGAAAATTACATAAGAGCAGACACTTCATATAAATTTTATAATTTTCAGTTGCAATTGTTATATCAACTCTCAAATCCAATGCAATAATTTTTATTTTCTAGTCATAAATGAATTCATAAACTTATTTTTAAATGTTTCAAAATGTTTTAATTTAAAATATTTTTTCAATGAATAAAATATTGAGAAGTGATTATTTATGAAATAATGGGAAATTCGATCAGTTATTATTAATATTTTTTGTGAGTGTAGTTTAGTAATTTTTATGAAATGTTCGGAATATTTTACTCTTTTGTACTATAATTTATCTTAAATAAATGAATATCTTAACTATCCATAATATATCATTCTTTAATTAAATTTAAAAATAATTTTTAATAGTTATTAAAAATTTATTAATATTACTTGTTTTGTAATTTATAATAAGGAAAAATGTTAACAGTTTAAGAATTAATTTTTTCTACAAAATATTAAAAAATCAGTTACTAATTTTTTTGTTTTGATTTACATAGATAAAGATTATAATATATACCTTTTTATAATTTTATACATTAATTTTATAAGTGATAAAAATTTAGCAAGGAAATTAAACTTTTGTTCCAGATTTCTAAAAGTTTCAATTTAAAACAACATCAAATAAAGGAAAATATCGTCAAACTTTAACTTCTAGAAATTTAATGAAAACGCTTATTAGGAAAATGCTTAATAATATTTGAAAAATATTCATGGGACAGAAATTTCACTTTTTGATAATTTTTTTTAATTAATTTATTTTTATTATTTCTTATTTTTTATAATTTTATATAAAACTGTATTTTATAATGCAGACTGTTTTTTTTTTATTAACTGCTATAAAAGTTACATTTTCCGACAATCATTTTAGAAGTTAAAAATAATTAATTCTCTTTAAAATCATAAAACAGTAAATTTTATTAAAAAAAATTATAATTACATGTAAATTTATGGTATCTATTCACAGCTATGTTGAAAAAAGAACTACAAATATAAACTTGTACAATCCGAATAACTTTACAACACTGCCTTAAGAGCATATAATTCAACTAGCTACCATACATTGCTCAATCAATGCATTCAAGTAGAGACCAATTGCTATAATTAGCAGTATTGATGTCTGGACTACCTTAAAATCTTCTGTCTGACACCTATTAAAATGCTAAGCCAAATAAAAATAATTAATAAATCAATATAAACTGAACAAAATGTAACAAATAAATCATTATTATTATAACACATCTCCTGAAGTACTATAAGGAAACATGCTCAAAAATAAAATATAATATAAAGTTAAAAAATAAATAACACCAGAAAAATATAAAAAAAATTTTAAAAAAAGTATGCAAATTGTAATATTTATCTGTTTGTCCATTTAATTATAAACATACCGTAAGTATGTACATGATTTTAAGATTCAAGAAGCCCCGAAGATTGTTTTATAATAAATTTAACTTAAAATAAGGCTAATAATGCTAATAACTAATAGGGATTTTAATCAAAATAATTGTTGAATGAATGATAACAAGCATAATGATGCGGAAGTTGCTTAGAATTTTCTCAGTTATTTGTGTCTCGCTGTCAACAGTGACAGAACAGTTCCAGAGATACATCCATAATTCATCTATATTCAATAAATTAAAGATGAGAAAGAAAATAAAAATACAATTGGGACTCTTAGAGTCTGAAGTTGGCCCAATGTTGAAGTTTACATGTAGTATTATGAGAATAATATGCTATATTATATTGAATTAGACGAAACGAATTTCTGGTAGTATAACAAGTAGGAATACATGGTAATAGTATAAATAGTATTTGGTAATAGTATTTGGCTTATTAAAATTTATAATCCGATTCGAAAATTCGTCTATCGTACTAAGCATCGTAATAGCTGTACTAATAGACGCCATTGATAATCACGTGACAGTAGGAATACTTGAATTTACCGTTAGAGCCTGTTTAATAATTTCTTATTAATTTGACTTTATTGTAGAACTAATAGTATTCTAAAAATAATTTCCTTAAAAAAATTTCGAAACAAAACAATATAAAGGTTATTATTTTGAACTGTACTTTCGATTTCTAAGTGACATGTCAAATAATTACTTGTGTGTGTGTGTGTGTGTGTGTGTGTGTGTGTGTGTGTGTGTGTGTGTGTGTGTGTGTGTGTGTGTGTGTGTGTGTGTGTGTGTGTGTGTGTGTGTGTGTGTGTGTGTGTGTGCATTAAAATGATGATATTGGGGATACGCATATTATTTTCAAGAAGTTTCTGTGGGACATTTACAAAATTTGAGAGTTTTATGTAAATAAAGAGAAAAATCTATATAGTTAGCTCATATATAGTATTGCATATCTATATAGTTAGCTCATATATAGTATGCATATCTATATAGTTAGCTCATATATAGTATGCATATCTATATAGTTAGCTCATATATAGTATGCATATCTATATAGTTAGCTCATATATAGTATGCATATCTATATAGTTAGCTCATATATAGTATGCATATCTATATAGTTAGCTCGTTGAAATGAGTGTTGATATTTTATAGCTATTAAGATAAAGAATAGAATTATAGACAAAATTATTTTATTTTTTCAATTTTAAAAATTATTACGTTGAAGCATTCTAAGTGAATATAGGGCTTTAAAACTCATTTTCCTACAAAAGTTACTTTCAGTTTTAAATGTATAATGAAAAATTATGTGCAGTATTTTTAATGTAGACATTAAGTGAAGCATGTTTTCTATAAATCTCAGATAATACGCAGAACTGAAATAAAATTGTGAATAATTATAAATAAACAAAAAAAAAACTGAATTGAATGCATGTATATAGATTTCTCTCTTTCATAAAGTTATTGATATTTGAAAAATGTATCACTTATACATTTCTCTTAAAAATATATCGATATTAAAAGTTTAGAAATTAATGTAAAAAAGTGTAAAATGAATTTAAAGAAATAGTTTAATTAATATGTATGTATCTGTGCCAATAGTTTATTTAAGGCTCTTTTTAGATAATTAATTTAAATAAATTAAAATAGTTATTTACTGTGTTTTTTTTCATTTTAAAGTTTATTATTTTTTTTCAGAAATCTTTCTTCAACTGAGATATTTTGGGTGATAAAAAAGTAGGTGATAAAAGTCATTATAAATGAAACATGTGAATAATTTTCAAAAATATTGCATTTTTCACCTAATTTGTAATGAATGGAAAAAAAATCAAGAAGAGAGCATATAAAATATCATTAACCTCTCACAATAGCATACATCTTAGTAAAAAAAAAAAAAAAAAGTTATTTTATAAATTTCAAGCTTCTCATTTCAGATTTTTCATTTGCATTTTCACATTATTCATTTCCATCAAAATAATGTTTCATAAAACTGTTCATATAACACGAATTCCTACAGAAATTTGAAAATATAAGAACCTTGTTTTAATTTACAAATTAATATCAAATAAAACTCCTGGTTGATTGTAAAAACAGTAAAATTGAATAGCTGTTGAATGCCGCTAAATATTGCAAATTATAATATAATCCAAATGGTAAAACTAATATTTTTATTTCTAAAAATATTAGAATTAGTGAAGAGGTAAATTTTAATGTAAATTCCTAAATGACATCTCTTTTTCACTGAAGCATTTAAAAAATTCAAAAATAACCTAAATTGACAATTTACCTGATAACAACAGTTATTACGATTCATCGATAAAAAATATTCTTAATTTTCATAATAAATAGTGAAAACTATAAATTTTATTCCTCTACAATAACGAGAGAAAAATATTTTGTAAGTAACTCTTTGTAAAGTATTTCTCCATAAAAGAAGAATAATTATTATCTAGTGGCAGCTTTCAGCAGCCCATATAAGAAGACAGCACCGGTCTAACACGGATTCCACGGATGTGACGCTATGAAGGAGTAATAACCAATTGAGTAAAAAGAATTTTAAAAAATCATATAAAAGTAAAAGTATAGATTTTAAAAGCTATTATTATTATAATACGTAAATTGTTAGAAATTAAAATCATTTATAAATCTAGAAATAAAACTACATTATTATTTTCTTAAACTCTTCTCCACAAAACTACTAGTTGGGAAAAACACATAGAATACATAATTACAAAGAACTTCATTTATTTGTTTCCTAACTTAATGTTTATCATATGAACTTTTTTAGCATTATTTATTACTGTGGTTAACTGAAAATAAAGCTTTTATAAACTTGAAATAAAAAAGTATTTGAATTCAGCAATAATGTAAGAAAGGATTTTAAACTTATGTGTTATTAATATCTAAAAATGGATATTATGAAAAATATAACAGATTTTATATTAAAAAGGATTAGAAAAAATTACGATTATTTAAACTTTTTTATTGACTTATTAAATATAGGTATTAATAGATATGTGTATATATTAAATCAATACAACCTATTTATTTCATTATTAAATCAATAAATTAATAATTATTTGTATTATGTTTGACTGTTAAATTAAAAAAACCGCGTTTATACTATTTTCTGTCATTCGTTGTTTCATTTGAAATGAAAATATTTTAGAG
Source organism: Latrodectus elegans (assembly GCA_030067965.1). Taxonomy (NCBI): domain Eukaryota; kingdom Metazoa; phylum Arthropoda; class Arachnida; order Araneae; family Theridiidae; genus Latrodectus; species Latrodectus elegans. The sequence continues at coordinate 59,766,112 of CM057810.1, read as the reverse complement.
GAACTTCAGTTATTCCCAACGATATGAGAGATAATGACAAAGTTATCTTTGCAACTACCTTAGGAATGGCCCTATTAATAGCGAGAGATTTCAGACAACTTATAGTCAACAATTCTGAAGATTGAAATTTGGATATCTGATACACATGGTATGACACTAATACTGATTCGAAAAACGATCTTCACAAAATAATGAGCAACAGGGAAAATCCATACGAGTTATAAAATGTAGGCAATCCCGCATGTTAGTCGAAACTGTCAACAAGTTTGTCAACCAGGTTGGAAATCATAAAACAAATTGGTATATAACACATATTGACATAATTGTCTCATTAATAATATGTAATTTACTAAAAATAAGAATTGCATTATTGTTGTTTCCAATCCCCGTGATCAGAAAAGCTAGATTAGGTCGATGAATCGATTCACCCTAAAAAGTCAAGCACCAGAAGGGGATCCCAAATCATGTCTTGCTTGGGAAGCCCCAATGGGTTCTTTTTTGCATTCTTTTCTTTGAATAATAAAGGTCTATTATTATTAATTTTGTATAGCTGCACCATAAGAAGAAAAATTGAATACACTGCTGTGAATTTTTCTCAATACTTTAAGTATTTTTGATAGGTACTTCAGTGGTGAGAAATTATAAAACATCGAAATGGATTATATATAATTTATTGAAAAAGCAATCGCTAAGCAAAATCTTTGATATGCCACCATTGAAAGTTAGGTTTTGCATAAGCGCTCGTTAACTTACATAGAAAATGAAGTATTTTGCATTTGCTCGCAAAGCATTATTGCTTGGAATGTCAATGGCACTTTATATTTAAATATTTCTTAATCTTGAGGAACCAGATAGTTTCTATTTGAACTTTTACAGAAATATAGGGGTATTAGATAATTCATTCGGTAGTTTTAAATTTCATAATTTCAGTACCATTATCGAATAACATTTTCGAATACCATTCTAAAGATGGTGAGAACTCAAAACAAACAGAATGTCATTCCTTTTTCTATTTTCAATAATACTTTTTCAGTTGCACAATCTTCACCAGAAAATTGAATGTGTTATTACACCTGGAAGATATATTTCATTAATCAACTTTAGAGTTAACTTTATGAAATACTTTCATTTTAAATAGTTGCCCTTAGTTTCCAGTACCCTCTGTGTTGGTCATTATAAATTTATAATTTTACTAAGACTTGTTATTTGAAACATTTGTACTACGCACTACATATTTATGAAATGATTTAGTAGATTCTGTCAACTGATTTTGAAAAGATCTGTAAATAAGATATTTATCTTATCCTAACTTTAAATTTAACATAGTTTTTTTTTAATCTCATTGTCCATTCCTGTTATGAAGAAGGTATTGTTAAAAACGGTATTTGTAATGTAAATCCGTGGGCATACATCAAAGTAAAGAAATATGCAAATGAATCTCGAGAAAGAATCACAAACATCTAGTGATTAAAATAAATTAAAATCTGAAAATACATTTAAGTTGGGTTACGTTAGATTCTATTATATATATATATATATATATATATATATATATATATATATATATATATATATATATATATATATATATATATATATATATATATATATATATATATATATATATATATATATATATAATTACAACGTATGAAATTGTTAAATTTTATCTGGTAAATTTTAAAAATTTAAGAAGTTTACTGGTGTTTTTTCCATAAAATATCGATACGCCTGCATTAATCTTTGTATATAAATCTATAAAAACAGTTTTCGTAGGATTTTTCAAACAGAAAATGTAAAAAATATTGTTGAAAATATTGATTGATCATTTAACATTTAGCGCGGAAAATGAAATAAAAAATAAGAATTCAAAAAAGAAATATTCGTTTGATTTTTTTTTTTTTTTTTTTTTTTTTTTTTTTTGAAACTTTTAAAAATTTAACCAATTATCATTTTTTTACTATTTTCAAAAGCAATATCCAATTATAAAAATAATTAATTCAAAAGCAATATCCTGGTTTATTTCAAAATAGCAATAATAGAATATTTCCTAATTTAATTCATTGGTTTACAAATCTGAAAATTAAGTTAAGAAATTCTTTGACAGTTTTCATGAAAGAAATTTGCATAAATTGTCATAATAAAATGTAAGTAAAAAGTAAAGTAGAAAAATTTAATCCTTAATATAAAATGTTTTTATAGTGATAAATTATCAGAAAATAATATAATACATAATTGATGGATTATCTATTTTGAGTAGAAAGGTTCTGAATTACCTCTGTTAAGAACAGTAATGTTTATATCCACAGAAATTGATTTAATCCATTATCACTCTCGTAGAAATCAAATTTCAAGCAAAAATTCAGATACTCACCTAAAAGAAAAAAGTTTTAAATCAAAGGATTATACGTTATGAAATTTAAAAGTATATAATCATTATTTATATGCAAAAGTATAAAAGCAACGAGTATTTCACACAGCACTTAAAATACAGGATAAATTTTACCTTATAAATTAATATTACCTATAGATAATTCATATTAAGCATTTATTTGATAATTGAATTTCATGATTTTCAAAAACTACGCATGAAAATCCAGTAAACATAATTGGATTTCTTGTAAATTAGACGATAATAATCTAGAATCGTATTTTTTTTTTGCCATTATTTAAACATATAGTAAAAGGATGTATAATAAAAGGTCATAAATAAGTAATACATAAAAACATTTCGGCAGTGATACAAGTCGTCATCGAACCATAGGTATTTCAACAAAGATAGATATAATAAATTTGAGGAAAATATTATCGAATTTAATAAACATAAGCTTCATCCAATCTAATCATTATTTTAATAGTGTAATCTAATCATTATTTAAATAGTCTATCTTCATTTATTCAAATGGTTTTAATTCGGGTAAAATTTCTGAATTAATTTGATTTCAAAAAAATCAAATTTTAATTCTTCTTTTTTTTATTAAGTAGAACTCTTATACTATATTGTTATAATTACGTTTTAGGACTTTAAATTGATATAGAAGAATTATAAATAATTAAAATTTGCACAATAAGTATTGCTACACAGATAATGAAAAATAAATATATTCCTCTCTAAAAACTATCAGTCAACTATGGAGAAGAATATTTACTGTCAAACTGATTCATTTTAATGAGTTATGAGTTAGAAATAAATTAAGTGAAATTGTGCGTAATTCAAAGAAACTATAATAACTAAAAATATATTAACGGAACTTCTACTTAGAGACGCATTCACAAATCGGAGAGCATTTTCCAAAATTATAATCAGTTATTAAATTATAAAATACTTCACTTACACAGATGATATTGTTTTTTAAAATGCAGATTATGTTTAGAAATGATTTTTAAAGTGGCAATAAAGTAGATATTTCTTAATTAACAAATACTATTTCATTTAATACAATTGAGATATGAAGTTAATTGCCTAAATAGGGATATTTATATATATTTTTTCCTTTTATGTAAAGAAAAAAAAATCAAATCCCTAAATATTTTATGGAATTATTGATTTTGCACTTAGATTATAAAAGACATGGCTTATAAGGCTTAACAAACAACTAAAGATTGTGCTCCTATTACAAATAAGACATTGAAAATGTATGTTAGAACCGTTAACTTACGACATGCAGACTTAAATAAATCCGTTATCAAAATATTTTATCCTGATTCATAATACATAAATCCATAAGCAAATAGTACGTAAGCTTTACACTGAAAATGATTTAAATCCAAGCTTTGTGGCGACATTGTTATATGATTTGCAATCATCCATGTTAGAAACACAAGAAATAAATGTCGCATTGAACGACGTAATAAGACGTGACCTTTTCGTCAAACTGGCGGGACATATAGTAAACTAAATCAGGACTTGTTCCCAACTTTATAAGCTGGATCCGGGTAGATTCAGTTGAACGTATTTACGTCTCCCCGCGCTTTCAGAGGTGTTGCGTGACGAATAAAGTGGGTGTGCCGTACTTTAGGGATTTAAGTAATAGGCATCAAAGAACACCGTTTGAACAGAAAATCCCTTTTCATGCAACTAGTTCTGCAACAGTACTCAGTTTTTTCTCTCAAGAGACTGCAATATGCGAATTATTCCATTTAATTTGATTTAGTCTGTTTCTGGTGTGTAATTCATGATTAAATTTACAGCTGAAAACTAAGCCTTTTCCAATGCGAGAAGATTTTCAATGTTGGTCCAATATATCTTATTTTTCACTGTATGCAGTAAAATTTATTCAGTAAATGCAATTTTAACCTTATGATTAATTTACATTGCAATTTACATAAAATTAAGTATTTTAATCCAGCTAAAATCCAGAAGATATATTTTCACTACTTATATAGACGCTAGATTTTATAGTTATCAATGACAGTTCTGACTGCTATATAAGTTTCTGAAAATTCTATACGTTGTAACTAGCTGCATAAGTTTAGCTATGTATCACTAAATAAATAAATTTTAATTAAATAATAGTTTTAAACATATTTTTGCCTAGATAACATTTTTATTTGCCATTCCAGGTTTTGAGTACACTGTTTAATTTTCAATTTAATAAATATAACTGATAAGGAATGCATTTTTACTGAAATATTATTTTATAAAAGAATATTTAAATGTCTTTTCAGTCAGCGTATAGTTTTAAAATAGATTTAAATATGTTTTTATAATCATTTACATCAGCGTCAATTATTTTTAAGAATACTCACTGGATTTTTTTTAGAATAATTTGATATAAGCTAAAAGTACATTTTTTTGTGCAAAAGAAACATGTACAAATACTTCCTTCAAATTTTGAAGATGAATATTCATTTGATTATATAATTTTTTTTCAGAAGTAAAAATATGTTTTATAAAAAAACATACTGCAAAATTTTCTATTTTCTAGAGTAGTTACATTTATTTTCCTTTTAATTCCACTCGAAAATTTATGCGTTAGTGAATTTTTGTCTCTATTTCACATTTCCAAAATATAATACACTCTTTTTATTCATTATTTTCAAATTATATTTTAAAACATAATGACTGCCATTCAGGCAACTTTTTTTCTAATGATCATTAGAGCTTAGTAAAACATTTAATAAAATGCGTTATATGGTAGATCTATGGACACTATAATTAATATGTTATGATTTAAACATGTATACGAAAATTCAGATATATGTAAGCTGTAATATTTAAATTATTTAATTTTTGTCATATATATTATTAAACATTCAGAAAGACCTTATATTCGATGAGTTAAACACAAGTACTGTTAGAGAATATTGTGAAAAGTTTATCCCTGATAAGCACACTATACAATTTGTAATTTTATTTTGCTTTTTCTATATGTTATACAGTTATTTATAACATTATTGCTTTTCTAAATGTGATATTGTTATTTATAACATTAAAAATTAATTTTCACGCTCAGAAAATGGGTAAAACTTTCAAAAGTCATTCTCAACCACTGATGAATAGTAGAAAATTATTTTAAAATACACAGAATCCACATATATTTGAAGATATTTTATATATAAATATTTCAAATAGAAAGTTTAAGTTCTATTTCCCAGAATATTTGGTTAAAATTTTTTAATTATTTTGCAGATCTAATGAGTTATATTTTACATGATAATTCAGAAATATTTTCAAGGTATTCCATATTGCAGACTTTTGCTTGAATTAATAAAATCAATTTACAGAAAACAAAAGTGTACAACAGCCCAAAATAAAATATTCTGATTCGCTTTGTCGATTCACATTAAACCATGTCACGCGAAACAATAAGCAGACTGAAACCAAGAACAATTGAACACAACGATGCGCACGAGAAAGTTCTTTCAGAAATCTGGATTAATAAAAGCTTAGTTGCAAGGTTTTGTCAACTACGAGTGAAAGATTAATGCTTTCGATGATGGATTACTTGGCAGTTGTTCCTCGGTATCCAAAACAGTATGGCGTCGCGGCTGGCTTAAAAGTATTAGCTACAGCATCACTTCAGAACTGCTATTGTTGGTTTGTTCTGTGAAGAGTTCAAATTAGTGTGTCAGAATTATGAGTGAACGGTTCTCTGAAAAGGGTAAATCACTAATAGTATTAGTTCTCAGACTATTTTTTTAATAGTGAACCATAGTTTGTGTATCGTTTTGAGTTATTAGCTTGCATATTAATGGTGAGTGAATAAACCCCAACGATTTTCTGATTTAATGAGTGGAAAGTCATAGGCAACTTTTCCAAATTATATTTAGCTAAAAGAAATTTTTATAACAGGAAAATATCAAACAAGCACTAAATTGACCATGTATATAATTTAGGGAAAATCATTATAAAAAAGTTTTCATATTATTTATATATTTTAAAATTATATTATATGCTATTTAAATAAACTTTAAAAAAATCCTTTATTTGAAATCAATGAATGTATTAATAACCTCAACTCTCATTTTTCTATCAAATTCGAGATTATTTAATCCTATGAAGGATAAGTATGAACAAATGTAGATTAAGAATTATAATTTTGAATTTTAGTCGCATGGCTTGATTCAAATTCTGTTCTATTTGTTGAAAGCCAATGATCCCATTTTCAATCCAATAGTTCATAGATTTGACAACCATCTTGATTGTAGATAATTGTAGATTTCAGGAATTGACATTTTATTTCAGTTTCTGATCGAATTAAAAATCGTATACAAATGTAAAGTAGTACAGCTTGAAAAATTTATTAAATCTTAAAAATCTCTCAGCAAACATAAATTGAATATCAATAAAATTTTGACTTAAAACTTTCTTAATGTAGAAGAATGCAGATGAATAAGTAAATTCAATAACTTAAGGATTTTAAACATGAAATAACAATATTGTAATCTACATGTGTGTTTTGTTGTATTGAAATTTGTGGTTTCATCAGATAAACACTCTATGTCCTAACTTGACTTAGTTTTCATATTTAGCTTCGTTTATTCAAAACTATTACAAACGCGTAGGTAATGCGTTACGTGTTAACCTCCTTATCTTGATGAATTTAAAAATCATAGAATATTCAAATTTATGAAGAATAACTTTTATTGGTACATGAACATTTCTTAGTGTGACGACCAAAAATATCATCTGTAGCACTTCTGCTCGATAGGAGTGCTCAACCAGAAAAAAAGCCTCGAAAGAACTTAGCCCCCGCAGAGGGATACATAATATTGGTTTCTCATTCGTTAAAGATAGTGGAGCGAGATAACATTATCAGTCATTTCAACATTCCTTAACCACAATTAGTCTTGTACATTTTAGAATTCTACAACAGAGGTGGTGTAGCACTTATATTTGTTAAAAAGGGCCATATATATAGCAAAAAGGTGCAAATTACCGGATACAAAAATCAAATATATATATATGTGTGTGTGTGTGTGTGTGTGTGTGTGTGTGTGTGTGTGTGTGTGTGTGTGTGTGTGTGTGTGTGTGTGTGTGTGTGTGTGTGTATATATATATAGACGTGAATGGGAAAGCATAACTATATGAAATAAAAATTGGATTTTTTTTGGTAACATTTTTAAATGTAAACAAAAACAATACGAAATATAATTTTTTTTGACCAGAATACAATTTTTTAAATTTAATTTTAAAAATAAGGATAAATTTTCAAGATAACAAATCACCGACTTTAAAATATTTTATGATCACAATTATTATTTTTAAGAAAGTTCAATTCTTCCTTAAGGTAAAAAATATTAATACTTGATGATAATATGGATTAAAATGAATAACTCTGTGGGTTTTATGTACAAAAAGTATGCACTATCATTTATAATTATTATCAAACAATGCCCTAATAATAGAAGTATTACATTTTTTATAATATTTGCTTTAATTTATTCATGAATTTCAAGGTGAATTGAATTCAAAAGAGTATATAGAATCATCCATATGCTTTGTTGTGAAGTCATCAATTTAGTATGCTTTACAACATTTACTTAACAGTCAAAATTTAATGATTAATAAAATTATCAGAAATTTTAAGATAACTTAAATATTTAATTTTGAAATGAAAAAAATTAAGAAAAAAAATCCTAATTTACATTTTTAAGAAAAAACTTTTAAACTCATCAGAAAATTTAAAAGAATTAAATTGAATTATTTACTGAAGACAAGATAAAAGAAAGACACAACAAGGCATACTTTTCACGGCTATATTGCTTTTCAACTGATAGATAATTTCGCAGTTCTTGATGTCACTTCAAAATGAAATGAGTTGGGATTCTCTGTCAAAGGCAATCCATATTCTTCAGGCTAGATGGGAATTTAAATTCCTGAAAGGACAGGAAAATGAAGATGATTGTGCGAGAGAGGGTGGAGCAATTATTGAAATGAAATTATCCTTTTCTCACTCCCTTTTGAAATTTTCTATTTACGAACGATTTCTTCCCTCAATCCAAATGAAGGGTACCAAATCACGTGACAGTGGGAGATGGTGATGACGATGATGAAGATGACGTCCTCTACCGGATAAATTGAATTTGCATTCAAGCCTAGGAATCTGAATTGGGCAGAACAAAGAAGCCTTAAGTGCACGAGCTCGAGGGGCTTCGGATGTAAGTTTCATAGTCGATGATGAAATTTCCACTGGTAATAATTGAGTTTGTTGGTTTGTTATCCTTATCCTAGAATTTTCGCTTTTGATGCTTTGATAGAAGGGGGAGAGAATTTCCATCACTTTTTAATTATTCAGCGCTGACTCAAATTAATCATGTTAAAGGAATGGAATGGCCATTCAATTTGAACAGAATTCTTTTTTTATCAAACAATTTCCAGTTGAATCATTGAAATATGGTAAAATATATGTAAAATACCTGTCGTTTAAGCAATTAATTAATTTTGTTCAAACTTGAAATGCATTAATTTGAGGAAAATAAGCACTCTTACCTCGTTTTACTTAATATAACATTAATAGTGTAGATTTATTGATGACAAGGCATTGGCAATCAACTGACGTGACATATTTGGCATGTGGTAGAATTTTTAGTGGTATTCTCCGCTTTTATGTGCACCGTTTCATTTAATATTGCATCATTAAATGAGCGGGGAGTAGGAACAAATTTAATGCTAAAATTAACTTTTATATTTAATTATATTAAAGAAATATTTATATTTGTTTTTTTATATTTTCTTTTTATAAAGATCATTAAATAATGCACAAGTGACTTACATTAAAAATATGTATCTTCAAATACATATTCTTTGATTGCATACAATGTCGTGGCAATCTGACTAGTGTCATTTTATAGTGGTATAATATGTCGCAGCTACTAAATGGCCGATAATTAAAGGCGATAGTTTAAGTATAAAGATAAGAAGACAGAAGGTGTAAGGTATAGTTTAAAAATGTTTTACTTTAAATATATTTTAGACATTATATAGATATATTATGAAACATAATCTGATAGTAATTATACTTATTTTAAGCAGACACATAGTAAATAATAAGTGATTTGTAATATGTGTTTACAAACGTTTATGAGTATAAACAAAATAAATTTATAAATTAAAAAACAGAATATAAAATATTATGCAAAGATGTGTTTATTAAGAAATACGGGAAAATCATGTTTACTATTTTTCGAGAATTTTTTACCCAATATATTTCTAAAAATAGGCTTTTTTAATACAATTTATAAAGTACTCAATTATTTCAAGAATAATTGAAATAGAATTCTCGTTAGCATTTCAATTTTGTGGCGTCCTCAAACATTCTTTGAAATAAATGTCATTAATTTTTGATTTTACTCATGATTTGATACTATAAATATAAAAACATTACTTGAATTACAATATTACAGAAGAAATAAATCTACTCTATTCCAAATCTCTCCACAAATTCAAACAAAAAAGGAAAGTATACCACATTCGGTTGATTTATATAAATATTATAAACTTCATGCGACATTTTGTTTAAGTTGACTAACTTACGAATTTTTATTCATTTAAATAGACAAGAGTTGATAGAATTCAATTTGATCAATTGAATTTATGGCTAATGAATACTTTCTTAAGACAGGAGCTAAAGAAAAATATCAGAGAAAAAAGATCTCCTTATAAATTATATTTCAATTCAAAAATGCTTTGAAGTGTTTCATAAAAATATGCAGAATTTACCTCACCTACAAGAGATTTCAGAAAAGTAAAATCAAAGAATATTAGCTGCTTAACGTTTTACTTTACATAAGCAGAAAATTTAATAAAAGAAAGGATTAACAAAGGATGAACTCTAATTTTAATAACTCTTTGCAATATTTTACTCACAATGTAATTGAAAAGTATTAAGTAATGGTAACAAAACTGTTAAAAATAAGCCTAAATTGAAAAGACATGTAAAAAGAAGCAGTTCTAATTTCAGAAACATGCGCAGATAACTACTAAATCTCTCAAGTGAAGGAATTGTTAATCTTACTCGTTATTTAATGAAACACTGTTCGAATTGTTCTAAAGTACAGCTTCAAAATTTAAAGGCATCTGATAGTAAACTCAATAAATCTTATCTTGTCTATCAAATTAATAAATCAAAAAAGATTTGGATGCATCCTTTGAGAATAATAGTTACATGCAGCTTCCACAAATTGCCAAGGTAAATCTGGTGAAGCCGCGTGTGGTACTTCCTGCGTCCTTTGTTGTAAGAGCATGGACTACTTATTTTAGATTGGCGATAAATCGTGAAAATAAATAGGTCGAACGAGTAATTCAATTTGATCGGAAAGAAGAACTCTTGAATATTGCGTACTACATATAGTCTCCCACTTTTCTGTTAAAATATTGAAATGTAATTGACAGCAAGCCATGAAAGTATATGAAGATCACGGGCACCTCTTAGATGTAGTTGTAGCTGTCCAGGGCATCCAGCAATACTTATTACAGAGAAGCAAGAGCGAAATCCAGTGTTTGGTTTTGGGTCCAGGATCAACTAAGCGTTGCATAAAGTAACAGTTCAGCAATCTCTCACCACTGCCTCCAAATTCGAATCCGAACATTTTTTATTAGCAGGCAGAAGCTTTCTTAGTCAGTTAACACAGCATTGTTATATTCCCTTGTCTATGTCTGCTATTTATTGCCCATTGGTGGCATAAGGGGCTATGGTTTAGTCAATAGTAAACAAAAGGATGCCTTGCGGATATTCCTCTCAGTTGCAAATGAATTTGAATGTTTATCAGCTATTAATTTGAGATGACATCGAATAATATACAACAGACAGAAACTGTTATGTTATAGTTTGTAACATAAGTAAGCGATGACATGTAAATTATGCACACTGTCACTTGTATAACTTGCCTATCACCACATGCAATAACGCAACAAGGTGAGTGTTATCGGTCCCTCAATTATCGTTCATTCCTACATCAAATAATTACTGATCAATTTCACTTGCTTGGTTTAGCCCAGCACGATCACTGATTTTTCTGATGAATGATCCGCAAACATTATAGGCAATTATTTTTCCTCAAGCAAACTCAAAAACTTGCTCAAAAAACGCTCGATTTCTATTACAAGGCCTAATATTAATCAGCTGACAAAAAAAATAAGAAAATATATCCTTTATTATACTTTAAATTGGCCATCTCTTCTTCCCTTAGACATCATTTGCAGTGGCACAACAGTCATCCGATATGCATATGCGCTGCAATACTAATGATTTGCATTACCACAATCGCTTGTGTTAATATTCTTGATTTGCATGTTCCTTTAATGTTGAATTTTGGATATTGAGAAATGAACCAGTTCAACTTTACAGAATAATAATTGATTTAGGGATTGTTTTTGGTTGAGATATTAGCTTAGGGTATCATGATACTTACACTGATTTAACGACAAAATTGTTTAGTGAGAAATTTTTCATATAATTGATTTATATTATTTTTTAAATTACTATACTAGTTTTTCTTTTTGTTGTTCCTTTCTTATTACCTTTAGAAATCGTCTTTAATCTTTAATTATCATCTTTAATTTAGGAAAAAGGATTATAGTTTTTTTTACTTTCTTCCTTGATTGGTGAATTTGATCCATAATGAAAAATTCTTGCTAAATGCTTCATACGCTTTTGGCCACTTTTTATTCAAAAATTAAGAAATGACAGTTTAAATTTAACCGTTTAAACTGCATACATCATTACGTCAAAAATATGTTTCCAACGAATAATATTTTTGGTGTAACGTATATAATATGAAAAGTGTTTTATAACACTTATATAAATTTCTTACTTTAAATTACATAAACATTGTGATTCTTGATTTTGAATAAATATTTCATTTTTAAGGTACAATTCTTTTATATAATTTTAGCTAAACATATTTTTTAAAAAATCGATTGAAAAATTAACTATCATTATGTTTTAAATTAATTGTACATTCTGTATTACGTATTTTATACGATTTATTAACTTCAAAACAGTTAATGCCCATCAACAAGATGATTAAATATTCCTCTAATATACCATTCAAAATTATTATTCTTAGATATAAATTTAAGCACTTTTATAACATGTTCCAGTCAAATTATATGTTATTAACTTTTGCACACAATACTAAATACTAACCTCTTAACATTGAATGGAAACAGATTTCGCATTGGAAATAATATCTCAACGAATATCAACTCTTATACAAATATCGTTTATTTCCATTCTCTGTCTCCCGGGTTGGGGTGACGTCCTGAAATATCACTGGAAAAATATTTCGATAGAATAATTTATCACAATTTTTTTTCTCCATTCTGTTATCTGATATCTCTTTTCTGGTGGGGGAGGGAAGAGAAAAAAAAACTATAATTTAGTTCTTCAACTCTTCCAAATAATGGTTCTCTAACTGAGCTTGAATTTCTGGTAATAAGGGTGATAAATCACTAGGACCCTCTTCTGTTGTTTGAGTTGGCGATGCTTTTGTCCAAGTTCATTTTTTTCTCGCCAAAAGACGGGACGTTGATTCTGATTATGCGTAATTGAAAAAAGTAGCTCGAATATCGTCTCTTCCTTATATCTTCCAAAGCAAATAGGGATTTTTTGATCACTTTCTCGTCATCATCATCTAAGCTCAATGATGCATGGCTTTCTTGTTTGAAGTTGGAGGGCGTTAATGACGAGTTTCCTTTATTTTTTTTATTTTTAATAAGACATTCATTATGGGGGCATCATTAGAAGTATATTTACTAAATACTTAATATGTGGGTAGTTCTTAGTGATTTTAGTTTTTAGTATAAAAAAAAAGATATAGATTTATTTACTTTAATAAGCTGATATTAGAGCACATTAATATAAATGAAATAAATTTAGTTAAGACATTTCTCATTCCTCAAATCAATTATAAGAAGAAGAAAAAAAAAGCTGAATGTAAGTTTAACTTATTTTGATTACAAAATTGTTAATTTAATAACGATAAGCTTTATAAACAATGTTCTCAAGACTAATATTTGCGCGTGAAATCTTCGAAAGAAATTCTTTAGATGCATAATGTATAACAACTATTTTTCTTTAATTTATTAATTCCTACTGTACCTAGTCGAGTGTAATAACCTTCATTCGATTGCTGTTCCACAAATGAAATGGGTTAAAAAAAATATCTACATCTTAAAATATTTATAAATTAAAATCTATATACAGTTCACACACATATTTTCTTGAACAACGTACATCTTATGGCTATATTATGTGACTTAGTCATAATTAATTTATAATGTAAACTTCGATTATGATTTTGATTCATAAAATTAAAAATAAAAATTATATTTGATCTTATGACTTTTTATTCAATTAGATTACCTGTAAAATAAATATTTAAAGTTTCGATTCAAGTATGAAGTTAACCAAATTTATTTTATATACAAAGAACTATATTCCGCAGAAACTGGCTGATAGCAAGAGTTACAGTCTATTTATAAGTGAGTCTATTTTCGAATTATTTTAATTCACATAGGAAATTTATTAACGTTTTTGCCAGTTAGTACCTATATTTATTAGATAGTATATATTAAATATATAATTATAAATAATTACTCATAATGGAAATTTTTAATGCAGAAATTTCAAAAATATACAATATAAATGCGTATAATATTTAAAAGAAATGTAAAATCAAATTATTTTCCATTTAATAAATTTTAAAAAAAGGGAAAGAACTGTTACTTTATATTGAAACTATCAGGTTATAAAAATATTCTATTTATATAATGATATTTAAAATGTTTTTTTTATCCCTTTCCCATACTATTATAAAAGAACTTAAACAGTTCTGTTATAATAATATGGGAAAGGGTGATGTGTCTTTTTAAATATGTCATATCTTATGTTGATTAAATATTTGCAGCTAAATGCGTTTTTGATACAATTTGGGGATTTAAATACATAAATCTTAATCAAATTTTTTAGATTTTGATTTTTATTATTTTAGATTTTTATTATTTTTATTTATTATTTTAGACAACTCAAGTCTTGTTTTTCTTGTTGATGATAATTTGATAAAGTACGCAATCCTATTCTAATGTCACATTTTTCATAGAATTTAACAATTTTAAAAAAATGTAATTTTTTTAACCCTTAAAGTTGTATTATGATAATGGCTTTCTTTAAAAAAACATTATTGACAAAAATTCTTGTTGGGCTTCTGATTCAAGATTCATTTACTCATCTTTATTTTATCTTGCTTTATAAATTAGCATCTATATTGTATATGTAATCGATATAGATTACACTTTAATTATTTTTTATAACATTACTTTTATTTATTCACCATATTTAATATACACACATTATATTTTATTCATTCATAATATTTTTATTGCTTTCAAACATTTACAACTTTCTATCCTTGTTTTTAATATTTAAGTGTGATATACACTTTTTTATGCTTAAACAAGCTGTAAATAAAAAAAAAAATTTGTTATATTAGAGAAACATGCAGTCAGGTAGAACAGTAAAAATTCAGTTTTACATTTTTCATTTATTTTAAGATGGAAAGGAATCTTCTTATATTCATCCAACTTTCTCAAAAATAACTATAAAAAAAAAGAAAATTTCACTGTGACTCAAAACTTAATTTAGGTAATTTAACTCTTAACCACTTTGTACTTTACTTCCAAAGACGATTACGTGAGTTTAATAACATTGTTACATTTTTTTCTTATTACTCTTGCACTTTTATAGTTTTCTTTTAAAGAAGAGGATTCTGCCATTTCTTAGATTTTTTATTTATTTATTTATTTATTCAGAGTTCTCAATTTTTTTCCGCCTCACAAGCAGTACATTTTTCTGTTCCTTTGTCTACTTCATTTTTTTCCTATTTGCTATCGGGAGTCTTTTGTGTCGATGCCAGTCTTTCGATTATTGGCTTAGCTTGGTGTCCGCCAGGGAGCGCTACGAATCACGGACTTCTCGGGAAGCACGTCCTTCGTCCGGCAAATTGTTTTCTCTGACGTCACAATAAGGTGACAGACAGCAAGCAGCGTGAAAAAGACGATGTTTTTAGATTCAGTTCGTGCTGAAATCCGACTTTTATTTTTTCCACGATATTTTTATCCTTTTCATGCGTTCTTTTTCTCACGATTCCTTACCAAAGTATCTTAACGCTTCTTTTCCTTTTTCTTTCAGCACAATCCTTTCTATCTTTAAAATATTTTATTGCAATTTTACGTATCCTGCATTTAAAATGTTTAAATAATTTTAATATAATTATAAGCATTTAGAGATGATGTTTATATTATAGATTATATTTATTAATTATTGGCAGATGAAGCAACCAATTTTTGTAGGAAATGTATTTATTTTTCCGAATTAAATGTTTTTATATTTATGGCTCAAATTACAGTTTAATATCTGTTTTTTTGCATTCTTGTCTTCTGAATTAGGAAAAGAAATCATACCTTATTTACGATAACAATTAAAAATAAATTGTAAAGGAAGTATTTAAAATTAATGCTACTCAAAAAAAAAAAAAAAAAAAAAAAAAACTGTATGTGCGGGGATTTTCAATTGTATAATAAATATGTGACATGATTTTTCTTTCAAATAAAAATGTTTCCAATAGTTTTCAAATAATTCAATTTAGTTTCTTTTTAAAAATTAAAATTTTTTAGAAGTAATTTGCATACATTAAATGTGTTTCATAAAATGCACTTATAGTAACTTGCTTCAAAAGAAGGATTTCAAGTAAATGTTTCATTTATAATCCCTTAAACTCTCTATTTAAGCACTTCTTAATATAATAAAATTTAAATAAATAAGTAGAAATGGGGAATATATCGTTTCTTAGTCAAAGAAATCAAAGATTCTAAATACCAAATATTCTCTTTCTTTAACTTATTTGAAATATCAAGATAATTTTTAAGCTGTAAAGTAAGATTGAATCCATATTACAACACTGGTTTAAAATAATTATTTCGGTGCATATTAATGGAAAAGTAAAATTTGGTATTTCAAAGACCTGTGGCAATAATTTGAAAAAAGTTAAGAGAATATTGTCATCAAATGATAAATAAAATTAATACAGACTTTATTGTAAACAAGAAAACATATTTCTGTATCCCTCAAAATTTATGAAGATAAAAATTTACTCACATTTTCACTATAAATTGATTTAAAAAATCGCAAACATATATAATAGATACATATTCTCCATTGACAATTCACTAGAATGCCTTTTCATAACCATTTATCCGTAAATATTCATATCATATTATATTCGTAAACATTAATGCATACATACCATGCAAACCAACAGTATATATTTATATAGAATGAATATTTAAAGATGAATCTCAACTCTTAAGTTAATCAGGGAAGAACAATTAATCGCATGATTAAACAGATATTAAGGTATATTTAAACTGATAAAATGTTTTGCAAATAGAAAAATTATACCTACATTAAGAATATTTGATAAATATATTTTTGAATGTATATATTTCATTACATATTAAAATGCTGTAATATCAATAATACCGCAGTTTGATATTAATTTCCAGTAAATTCCAATTAGAGAAATAGAGATATATCATTAGTCATACATTAATATAAAACTATAGTGATATTTTATATATTTTTTAGTGATTTCTTGTGTGTGTATGACTGTTAAGTAATATAAAAGTGGAAAAATATACTTTCTTATAAAGCAACATTATATTTTTTTAAAATAATTAATTTTTTGATAACGCGAGAGCGGCCAGGAATAATATGCAGTTGAGAAACTTTGTGTCATACTCATTATTCACCTGACTTTGCACTATCAGATTATCACATCTTATATTCCCTGAACAATCATCTTTGAGGAAAATCCTTCACTAATGAAGCAGACTTGAGCCGAGCACTCACGGATTGCTTTGCATCCAAAACCCCAGAGTTTTCCCGCAAGGGGATTATCGAACTGGAGACAAGTTTGCTGAAGGTGCTGAAATCCGATGGTGATTTCTCCAAATACTAATAATAAAGTACATTTTCTGTAAATCAAATTCGTGTCATTAAAAACCGTAAGAACTATCTTTTTTACTTTGTAAATCAAAGATTGATTGAAAGTGTTGCGAAGTCTTATTTGTGTCAAAGATTGGTGTTAATAAACCTATTCCAACAGCCAAATGCAAAGTGTATTGCTTTCTTCGTATCAAGAATTGAGATTAACAGTTTCTTATCTAAAGCATTTCACTACGGCATTGAGTTGTTTCGCTAAATTCAATTTATTACATGTTTCCTTAAGAAGTTTATTGATGTGTGGTTCTAACTACAACATTCACATCTTTTTATTTTAATGTTCTTTGGGTGGATTTTAATTTCTGTTTTAAGTAAACACTCTTAGCAGTTGATTATAAATATTCAAAATTTTTCGTTAATAAACTTGCAAAAAACATTAAACTTAGAAGTTCGACTATGCTATTTATTTAATTCTTTTCCATAAATATCGGTATCTAATAATTCAATGGATAAAGAATCATGAGAAATGCAGCAAAAATAAGAGCTTTCCGTAATTGTATTTTATCACAATGACAATTACAGGTTTATTTTTGTTACACATTAGAATATTTCTACAACATATTCTACAAAAACTTTTTCGAATGTTTCTAAAAAAAAAATTCTTGACAAAAACATCATGCTAGCCTTGCTTCATTTTTGTGTTTTGAGCTATAACCCGTGTAATCTCAACAAAGATTCAACCATTTTCAATTAACTTAACCATTTTTAATTAGACATCATTGATTGATATTTATTATATATATATATATATATTAAAAGAACTGTGTGTAAATATACTTTTAATAAAAACATGGTAATAACATTGTTTTGACCTACAATTATTTGATTATTTTAGGATAAAACCATATTTACATAAAATCTTTAAGATCCTATTTCTTAAGGATGAAATATATATATAAATATCTTATGATGAATATAATTACATGTATCTTATTCAATTATATAAGATGATTTTGTAATCTTGAAGCAAGAGGATCTTATATGACTTTAGAAAATCTCATATTTGATATAGTGCTTATTTTCAAAACATTATCTTTTTTAGAAATTCGCTAGATAATGATCGTAATCACTATCATTAAAAGTCCATTAATCATCATCAAACTCGAATAGATCTTTTTCTTTTTGTCTATCCATAAAAAAAATATAATGTGAGATTCAGTATTGGTTTTTTCATAAAGCAAAATTGCGTATAAAGAATTGTTTTGCAAAATTATTGTTAATATTCCTATTAAACGAGCATTTATCTAACAGTATGTTGACAAAACAGGACAATGCAGTTTCAGGAATTATTCTCTAACTATTTTTAAAATTAATATTATCATTCAAAAATATTTTAAACATACCAGATTTGTTATATTTAAGCAAAAGTTTTATGCATTTTATATTTAACATAGTTTAAAAACATTCGATTTTTTACACTTTCTCATGTTTGAAATTAATAATATATCAATTTAAAAGTAAAAAGAAGAAAAATAAATGCATTCTTAAGATTAATCATTTCAATAAAGCTTGAGATAGTTAAGTAGTTAAAAAATTCCTCTATTAAGGGATGAAGTTATTTCTTTAAATATACTAAAAATTAATTGACTAAAGTAATTAATTTTAATTACTTTAGTCAAATAATAATTTTGGTAACATTTTCGCTTATAGATATCTCAAAAATATAATTAATATTTAATATTTAGCTTATTTCTTAAGAAAATAACATAAAAATGTTTGGTTTTACTTTTAATAAGATTATGTATGCCAAATGAAAATCTAATGTAATCTATGTACATTGCATTATTTTATTAATAGCAAAAATTTTTTCCTTTCTAATTTGAATTATCATTTTTATTGATGTAACTATGTGTAATATTAATTATTCTTATAAATTAAGGTAAATATAACTATTGCTTCCATCATAGCTAAAAACGTGCTCTCTGGGAAATATTTGAGAATTGATATTTTACGTTTGCATTTTGAAATTAGTGCTTTTGAATTTTAGAATAAATTTTACAGTTGAAAGCATACAATATTTTGTACGTTTTATATGAATTATGGTTCCTTAATTTATGAAAATAATCATTTTTAATATTCATATTGATAGTTGCAAAAATTCAGTTTAAACATACTGTATCATAATTATTAAGTTACACTCTTCTCAAAATAAAGGGGTAAAATATGTGATTTGTAGACAGTAAATTTACGTAAAGTTAAAAAAAAATATTTGTGCAGATTGGGTATCATAAATATGGTATTTAAATTTATTATTAGTGACAATTAAATTTTTTTAAGATTATTTTTAGCAGATAATATTTAAGTACTACAGATATATAAGACCCTGATGAGACCAATCGTTTTATATGGCAGCGAATGCTGGACAATTAACAAAGACGACGACATGAGACATGACTTTTGAGAGAAAAATCTTGAGAAGGATCTTTGGAGCAGTAAAAGAGAATGGTATATGGAGAATACGGTATAACCATGAGCTCCAATTGAAATACAGAGAACCCAACATAGTTAAAATAATCAAGATTTCACAGATAAGGTGGTTGGGACACGTATTCCGATATGACAATGAAAACCCTGTCTGGCAAATAACTTCTAAAATTCCAGAGGGAAAGAGGAAGACCAAGAACTAGATGGATAGATAGAGTGGAAGAATGGCTAAGGGACGTAGGAGTCAATAATTGGAAAGTCATTGCCAGTGATAGATCAAGATGGCATAAGCTGACTGAGATAGCCTTGGCCGGAAATCGGCTGTAGCGCTTGGGAAGAAGAAGAAGAATATTTAAGTAAATTATTGCGTGGTAACTGCGAGTATAATTCTTTTACAGAATAAAAATTCTAGATACAAACACAACAACTAATTATGTCAATAAAAGTTTTACTTTCATTATTTAAGAGTGTAGAGAACTGCATTCTATCTCCTAAACTACAGATATGATTGAATAATAGTTATACTTTCACATTTTAATAATTTATAATTCTGTATGTCATAAAATGTTTACATCATTTAGAAAGGATAAAATTTAATAAAGAAAGTTATTATACAACGAAGTTTGCTCATGGTATGAAATTGTATTTTAAAAGACAGGTTATAAAACCATGGAGGAAAATCCTGTTTAAACGAACTTCCTGTGAGAAAATGTATAAATAATTACTCAACCGATAATCATTTAATTCAATAATATTAGTACAAAATTTGTATCAATTAAATTTTTAATTGTATTCAAATTTTATATTTTTAATACTTTTGTAGATTTTTTTTACAACAGAAAAATTCATTATTCAGAACATTCACTGTAAAATTTAAAAAAAAAATGAATTTATAATTCGTAAATGAAGTTTAGAACTGAAAATTCCTTTTATGTTCTTGTTAAAATTCAATTCTATTCTGTGTTCATGGCTAAAGTAATTTTGAAAACAAGTTGGCATTTCTTCAGCAGAGAGTTGTAAATTAAGATTTGAATTTAAAACATTATTCTGAAGAAAATCTGCAAGTTGTAATCAAAATTAGCTTGTAAACCAATCGGAATCATTTCGAAACGCATTTCATACTTCCGTTTCTCATAAGTACATAAATCCACTTAAGGACATTATAGGAAAAGTGGCTTTCATTGATACCAAAAAGATTGAAAAATAACTGGCTGATGAAAAATCATTTTATTTACCAAAGAAATTGTGCAGTTTCTTAGTTCCCTTATCTTTAATCTGAGATCTCATAAAAATCACCCCCTTTTCCACATCCAAACTACTTGTCCTCATCTTCCAGATTTTATGAAGTGATTCATTCCCGTCTTTTCGAGGGGGTGGGAATGGGAATGGTGGAATCATCGAAAGGGACAGGAGATCCACGTGTGACGTAATAATAGACGCAAGGTCCTTGAGCGGAAATAACTCTTCCGCCGTTCCTTCAAGAGCTCATTTCCGCCGTTCGTGTGCTCACCACCCCCCTTGAAAATCCTTCTGCTCTTGGATAGGGGATCGAAGGAGAGGAGGAGTTTTGGGGAACGTGCTCCTCACCACCTTTATTAAATACTGTGATGAAATGTTGGCGACAACTAGTACCGAGTAGGGAACAAGGTGGGTGTTTTGATATGCGTCCCTCTTCTGTTCCACGCTTCGGTTATTAATAACGAATAACTGAGATCCGCCATGGTGATATGAGGTTAGTTGTTTGGAAAAGCCGAGATGAGTTATTTATTTTTTTTTTTTTTTTTTTTTTTTTTTTTGCCCTTTCGCCTTTTGGGGCAAAGCATAATGTTTTGATAAAAGACAAGCTTATCAGAACCTTCTTCTGAGTGTTCTAAAGAATGGAATTTTCTGTATAAGAGTTTAATATAAAATTAATTTCATTTTGGAATTTCTCTGTCCTTTAATAAAAGTATAGAATTGTAATTTTTATATTTGTTTTTGAAGGTGACAAAGAAAAGTAAATAAGAATTTTGTTTTTGTGTACAATATATCTTCTTTATATAGATAGTTTCCATAGTGCTGTGTATTTTTTGTTTTGTAAAAATTATTCACCTCTTAATTATTTATTAGAATTTAACTAGACATTGTTTGTGAGTAACAATTCGTCTGCCCATGTAGCTTGGAATAATTTAGTACTAAGCTATGGTACATGAAAGAACGGTAATCTTATAAGGCATATTTTCATCTTCTTGAATTTGTTAAATATATTTAAAACATGCAGAACACATATTGAAATAACAATCTGTATTAAAAGTTTAGAAGTAAATATGAGAAAAAATTCATTATAATAAAGGTCAAATAAGAATACTAGGTTTTATTGATATTTTCCTCCTTTCCTTTTTACCCAAAATGAAAAGTTAACTTTAAATTCAGTTACAGACAGACAGATACAGAGAGAGAGAGAAAGAGATATCATTATTTAAATGAATGTTAATTTCACAATTAAAATTTATATATATGTAACTTCGATATTAAAAGTCACAAATATTTTTACAGTTAATATGTCTCATTATGATTAATATGGTTTAATGTTCTATTTACTAAAGTGTTGTATAATAGGAGCCATGCTTTAATGCGAATTAAAATACAAAGCATGGTTTATGTCGATATATTTCATTACATTAAAAGGCTTTAATGTGTTGCAAAGTATAGATTCTGTTTGATAAAGTAAATTTCCTTGAATAAAAATAAAAATAATTCCCAAAAGTGCTGCATTCTCCAGAACACATTCTGCAGTGAAAGGGAGGGAATATTTTTCCTATTCGTTATGGTACCCAAAGGAATATTAGTACCTGCAAATATTCCAGAAAATTAGAGCATTAAAAGTGCTTGTAGCATTAGATGCAAGTAACTGATAATTTAATCTTATCGTATTTGTTAATATATATTGTTTTACTATTCATATTTTAAACATAGATAAGCATCAACTTAAGTATATATTTAATGTTTGGAATTAATATCATTGCATCATTTATTTTTTACTTATGGTGATTAGTTTATAATAATCGTTATGTTTAGTTTAAACTGTTTTTGATGGTTGAGTTAATATGGCCTTTATTTATTCTATTTATATACTTTAAAAATACAGAATGATATGATATTTGTAGGATTACAAAAAAAAAAGAAACAAAAAAGATTTAGATAAATTTTAAAACAATTTTTAATAATCATATTTTAATCGGAATAAAGCATCTTACATAAAAATAAATTGAATTAAAAAATCCTGAAAATGTAATATTTTTTGAAATGCAGTTCATAGTAATTAAATTCATCAAATATAGGTGAATTTCAACTAAGTCACGATCATTTTACTATAAAATAAATTTTTGTGTAAAGTTTTAAAAGATAGTTAAAAAAAACTATTAAAATGATTTTGCTTGGGATTTTAATTAATTTAAGGCAAATATTTAAGAAAGTATGCATTATAGTAGAATAAACAAACATTCTAATACCGAGTATCTGAGTTACAAGTTAAGTACGAAATATTTCAAGAGGTTTGCTTATATATATATATATATATATATATATATATATATATATATATATATATATATATATATATATATATATATATATATATATAATTATCGCACTTTAAATGCAGAATTATTTACTTATTTATTTACCTCTAATTTTGTATTTTTATAAAATATTTCCTAATAGATTTTTTATAAAGTTGTATGAATAAATATTTATTTTTATTAAATAATGCGGTGGTTTTCATGTACAAGGTTATTAAGAAATGAAATATAATATTTTAATAAATTATTTTTCAAATTAAATAAATATCTTTATTTATAAATATGTATGTGAATAATATGCTCATTAATTAAATATTATTAATACTGAAATTACATAAGGAACATTAATATTTGCAGCTTTATTTATTCTATATAATTAGAAATTTATCTACTTTGTATAAAGTTCAAAAGTTCTGACAACATTGCACATTTTCGCATGAATTCGCTAATTGCTAATGAATCTTTCCAGTAGAATTATTCACAAAATAAGTCTTAATTTCTATAAGTAATTTGAAGACCTTTTATAGAAAGTAGATGTTTCAGAAAAAATCAATAATATTATATTTTCAATTTTGAATTCATATAACTGCTTTTTCGTAATTTTCTTCGTCTTAGTTGTATATTTGTCATAATAATATTTTCAAAATTAAATATTATCTTGTAAATCATCTGAGTTGATAAGTCTTTAAAATGTAAGTTATACAATTTCTAGGCCGATAAACACAAATTACTGATGAATCAAAATCTATGCTAGATTAATTCAGCAGAATATACCTAGGATAGATAATTTTTTTTATAATTTCTTTTATACAATAGCTTCTCATTTAAAAAAAAAAGTATGTGGATTTTATAAATTAAAAAAACAATGTTTTCAGAAACATTTGTAACATAACATATATCGAAGTTCAAAATGAAAGCATTTCCCAAGCCACAGAAAATCAGAATTGGAAAATCAAATGTATTCCTATTTGAGATCCAGGCCAGCAAAATATTTCCAGACATCTTTTACCTTAGGAAGGTAAAATAAATTTCATAGTGTTGCGTCAGGGAGGAAGAGCGCGATTTTTAGTACTCTCCTGGCATCGCTTTAACGAAATAAAAGATCCTATTTTCAGGAGAGAAAAAATAAGTTTGCAGTGGTAAGGGAGGGTTGGGGATTTATCCCGGAAAGCTATTCTTAGCATCAATTCATTACAGGTTATATTCCAGGAAAAGACGAAATCCTTTTTCTTTTCCTTTTTTTATTTTCAGCCTTGTGCAAATCTCGCCGGTTTCGGAATAATGAATACCAAATTAATAAATTCCCCGTTGCTTTTAATGAATTTCATCGCGCTCCCATGAACACGCTCGTCGTACTTTGCATACAGGGTTTTAATCAGCGAATTGCAAGGACGCTTCCCCTGGTAGGAGTAGAGGACGGGGCTCTTGACATTTACACCTATCTGCTTCTCTTGGTACTGGTGGGTCGCTCGCCTTTGAAAGACTTGATTACTAATTACACGATTCGCGTGCTCCTCTTAACCCAGGTACGAAGCTCCAGATTACCGTGAATTAAGTGAAAGACAAAAAGCAACGGCATATTCGTCTTTAATTATTTCGGAATTTCAAACCTTTTGTGTTCTGCTCTGGATTTCATATGCCGGATTTTAACGATGGAATGAATTCTTTGGATAGTAATTGTTTTAACGAACTCTAGAGGCATTAGTTTATCTTGAAAACGCAAGAATGCGTCGTATTTTGGTATTAAGTGGCTTCATACATGTATAATTGTAATGAATTATTTGTTTTGATTTCAAACGGTATGAGCAGATCGTAAAGTGAAAAATAGTAAACTGGCGCCATCTATGATTGAGCATAATTTGTTTTGAATAATAAATGGTAATTTCATAATTATCTAATGAAACAGAAAAGAAATAAATAAAGCATTTTCTTTTAAAATTATTTGAGATATTTTTATTTTTCATTTTATTTTAAAATTATTTGAGATATTTTTATTTTTCATTTTATCTTTATTTGAACCAAGAATAAAGGAATTAATGTGATTTGATTTTTTTTTCTGTAAAATGACTTAAATTATCTCTTTTTATAGTTATTATTTTTATATTTTGATCACATATTATTTTTATATTATTCTTACAACAACACACACACACATCTTTGTTTCATTTATATATGTTAGAATAATTATGTTTTAACAGAATGCTGTTCTATTTATCTTCAAACTATGTTTTGAATAAATATAACCTTTAAACGACTACTTCCAATTTTTTAAGAGATTATAGGATGATTGTAAGATCAAAATTTTATTTATTCAAATTAAATATAACTTTGTCTCAAAATAAAATAGTAATCGATTGAAATATTTATATGAAGTTAAGATTATTTATTTTCTCATGTTTTTCATTTGTTGTTTACTAAAATATTTTCATTAAAATAAGTAAGAAATATATATATATATATACATATATATAGATAGATAGATAGATATAGTGTTTAATTGTTAAAAATCAGCATTTTATAGGATACTTATATCTCCGTTAAGCAAAACAAACTAACAATTAAGTAAATTTAGTAATGATGGTTATTCTATAATATTTCGTTTATTTAATATTTCGTATCATACCGTTAGCATTGTCTTATGTTTCCATATTCAATATTTGACACAAATTTCCAAAGTAAAATTTCAGATTTAGCCGTATGCTTTTTGAAATTTCTAGAGAAATAAATAAAATTTCCTATTAACTAAATAGTTAATTGTTTACGTAATGGCAATTTAATAGAGTAACCAAAATACTTTTGATAACTCATAGACTCAATTCAAGATACTCTATTTGTTGACACGAGTTAACATTTGTTACAAGCATAAGTTAAACAGTTATGAGGAATCATATTTGCTTTTCACTGAGGTTGTTAAGTTTGTGATTTATAACACATGTAACATCGTCAAAAGATGTCATGATTGTAACTTGGAGCAAGATGTACCCAGTGAGCACACCTAAGGGATTAAGATTCTTTTTAGAAAAGGCCACTACATACAAATTGGCAACAATATATTTTACCATAATAGCTAACATTGCAAATGAGTCAGTTTTGTGTGACTGTTATGGACAGCAAGCTAAATGATTTTCTAGATCACTTTAAGTTAGATGTGTCGTTATTATATCTACGAATGGACGATGGATACGAATTACTACTCAAATGTTGTCACAGAAAAAGAATTCTTATCTGATCAACATTTATGTTTGATTAATCTGTATTTTTCGCTCTATTCCTTTCCCTTTTTTTTTTTTTTTTTTTTTTTAAAATTTTATGCATATTGTATCGTGAAATTGTGTATAAGAATCCTTTTGAATTTTTCTAAAACTGTCAATATGGCCATTTTTATTATAAATTTTAATTATGGAACTTTTTACTTAATGGATGATTCAAAATCATGCATAAAAAAATTCAGTGCATAAAAATTTCTAAGGAAATAAAAAACATAAGTAAAATAATAATGTAAATAAATATTTAATGAAAAGAGAAAATATTTAATTTGTCAGAGGGAAAAAGCATAGGTAATATTTATTTACTTTATATCTTTTGAAATAGTGAAAGAGTCGAAGACTATATTTTATTGAAAAAAGTAGCATAAAACTCCAATTATTCCAAAATGTTCTCTTTTTTTAAGATTTATACAGATCATTTATAAAATATTAATCGAAATTTAAGATATTAGTAGAAACTATTATACCGTTGTTAAATACATTAAATAGAACTTAAAAAATGCAATTAACCTTTATTCTTTAGTAAGGAAATAACAAAAAATATTGAAACAAAACATTGATTTTAAAAATTAATATTATGTGTCTAAACCAAATATTTAAATTTCTGCAGTGATCATATTGAAAAAAATAATGAATTGTTTAGTTTAATCAAACTATATTATATACTATTTATATTTTATCTAAATTTTTAAAATTAGTTTTATAGTGTTAGATTTATAGATAAGGAGATATATGTATATTTTATTTTTTTTTATTTGGGAAAACAAAAATATTTCCCTGTGCACCAAGGAATACTACACAGGGTCCGAAGGTACAACAAATGTACTACAAAATAATTCCAAATAAATCATGAGATGAAAATAATAATAATAAAAAAGGCAGAGAGAAAAAGAAGAGATAAAAATAAAAAGGAGTTAGATAACTGCATGGATAATTTTTTTTTAAAATTCCAAATTCTCTTTCTTCACTGGGTCCACCAAAATCGGGAGCCACCTGTTATTTAAGTCTTTACAGAGCTTGTTCCTTTCTTCTGAAAAAAATGGACATTCAAGGAGAATGTGAGAAGGGTTGTCACTCCCAGAGTTGCACATACACATTTACACTGTTTTTAATGTGGAAACGGTGAACATCTTTTTTTAGTTGCAAATTCAAATTTAAAGTTAATATTTCGACAGTCATTATTATTTTTTGCAAATTCCAAATAACTGTTTTTTTAACCGTGATCATGCTTCCTAATATTTAAATAATACATAATTTTTTACTTATACATGTTATAAAATAGCACATTTAAAAATCGCCCTTATTAAACTTATATCTTGTGAGATTATGGGCATATACTTTACAATCCTGAATAAACCAAACAAGACATTGATTCAAAAAATGCGAAAATTAATTGCTTATCTTAAAACTAATTGTTTGCAAATTTTTATAAAAACTTAATATATTCAATGTCCGCGACTAATGTATTTTCAACAATTTTTCATATGCACCTGCATTTTGTTTACAAAAGCAATGCTTAAAATTTGAATAATGTGAAAAAAGATAAGTAGTTAACTGATTTCCAAGTTTACACGGTTAAGTTACATTTCCCATTAGATTTCTTTTCAGAAACAATTTTATAATTCCATCAACGACATAGCAAAATCTGCTAATGATTTTGAAAAATTTGTTTTTAATATGTACATTTATAATTTGCAGTTACGTATTCATCTCTTGATCATACTAGCTTTCGACAATTTAAATTCTGGAGTTTTCTCCCTATTCCATCATATCTTGAAATCCTCGTTCTTATTTTCCTTTGTGTTTCATAAAAGTCCTTATATTCATTTTGAAAATCATTTAGATCTCATTTCCTCCTCATCAATCATTTCCTCAAAGGTGTTGAATACCAAAGTACTTAGTTTCTTTTTGAGCTATACAATAACTTCCGCAAATCCGCATGAAGTAAAAATTTTAAATTTCTTGTGGTTAGCTTCTACAAGAATCCTATTTTATTTTTATTCTATTCTCGGTTGTGCATTACTTTATACTTTTATATCCTATTTTTAAATTTTGTAAAATAATGTTCCTAACAAATTTTCTGTGTGATATTTTAAATCTTCTTCACACTTCGAAGAAGGAAAGCGCAGAATGAGAAAAAGTGAGTTTGCTACAAAAATGTTGGGTACATTTTTGTAGCAAAGTACATTTTTGTAGCAAAATGCAATCAAATTAAACGACATAAAATAAATAAGTAAAGCTATTTATATCTATTTTTGTAAAACATTCCTTTGTTCGAAATTCGAAAATAATCCTCTATTAAGAACAAAATAAATTCACAGATTACAAGATGTATCGAATGACTTCGTTACAAATCAGGCATTTTTTAATTGAATGATTTTAAAAATATTCATATCAAGATGCATTCCTTGAATTGCATTAGTTTTCAGTTTTGTATTGTATTAACTAAAATATTCTTTAATCATAATCTTTAATATTTGAAGTAGCACATGTCACGTTAATCTCTAAATCAATGATATTTTATGGGTCATTCTTGTAGTGACTCAAAATTTCCAAAATCCGCTCTCCTTTTTCTCATTTTGAATACTGACACATGTAGTAATGGAAACGTTATTTTAGCAAATGAGTATTCGATGACCATCGACAGAATCGTTAGCTTTAATTCAAGCAATTAGTAAATTTCGCTTTTAAAGGTATATTTGGTTACAAGATCGTTCAATCCAAAAGCTTACAGCTATGCACTTTACTGCTAAAAGCAAAAGATAGAAACGGGAGAAGTATTTACGCATTAAATACTTCTTTCATAGCTATTCCCAAAATCAAAATGACAAAAAAGTGTGAAAAGAAAAAGAAAAGATCATTAATTTTTTATTGTAAGTATGAATCAGTCCAGTGTCTGATCATATAAGTAATAGAGCGCCATATTCGCAAATGATAGGCAGATGGGGTTTTTTCCTCGTGTTTCCACGGTTTGAAATTGCATCCAATTAAATGACTTTTATGCGATTTTTTCTTAGCATTAATAATAGCAAATCATGTTTTGAAATAAATCCATGAAATGGCAAAATTATATCTTCATCTCAAGCACACTCAGCTTTCAAAAGCTACATGTACATTTTAAGATTAATGCTAGATAGGTCTAATAGATTTTTATTAAAGAACACATAACGATTTAATCTACTTAGTACCACCTTTTCGACTGTTAACTCTACTTTTCCAAAGCTAGAAGAATGATATTTTTGAGAGTGTTTCTTCTCATTTAAAGCCTAAGTTTTTATAGTGTCTTAATTTGATCTTTAGAAATTTTTGAAATCATTATAAATTGTTTTGATATCACAGAACTAGTGTTTTACCACCTGATACATCAATACTTTGGATTTTTTATCTTTTATTAAAGCAAAAGGGGAAGTCAATCTAGAATTATAAAATATAAGCAAGTTATATAAATTAAGTAATTATCCTGCTATTTTCGATTTATATTATTCTTTTTTTTAAAAAAAAAATGTTTCTTATAAACTTATTTTTTAACTAATTTGAAGATTTCAATTGAATAATAGCTATAATACAGATGAAATTTTGAAGAATAATTCATAAAAATTGAAATCTTGCAAAGTATTTTAATTAAATTTAACAATAATTAAATTTTTAATAATTTTAATAAATAGTTTTTCAGTTAATAGTTTCAGTTTTAATAGTTAGCTTTTCAGTAAAATTCATATATCAGGAATCAGTTTCATTTACTTCAAAGACTGAATTTTTAAACACAGTATAATTTTAAAATTCCAGACTATAATTTTTGTAAGTTAAAATACAATTTATCTATAGTAAACGAATGATATTAAAATCACATTAAATTAATAAAAAATTCCCTTAAAAGAATTTCCGCACGTATTCATTAACGATAATAAGAGAGTGCCTTTACTTAAAAATAAAAGTAATAATTAAAGCAAAGACTACAATTTTCTAATAAAGTACTCGTCAAAAATTAGTTTAATTCTATGATGAAAGTTATCGTTCACTAGCAGCTAATTAACTAAAAGTGTTCTTAACTTTTGGATGCATTTTAACGTAAAGTACTTTTCTAAAACTTTTCCAACTATGCTTAATGAAGTCTAGATAACTGGATTAAAAGTAAAAAGTGCATTTCCTAATATATAATTCTATCTATAATAACCCATTAGCTGAGTTTTATAATTTTTCCAATTTTTTCCCATTTTTATCAAGGTAGACTCAGCGGGAAATTATGGAAAATTTTCTTTTACTGAAAATTTAATAATAAAATATATTAATAATTATATAAAAAAAACTTTTCATTTTTACTGTTAAAATTTATGTAATTATATTTAATATTTCTGAAATTTAACTAAACTTTTCATCGTTTTATGAATTTTTAAAATATCTTGAAACATTTATCATGTTTAGCAATAAAAAACAATTGTCCTTATGACAAAATATTGGTTTTGCACGTTAAATCATTTCATATTTAACTAATATGTATTTTTAAAATTTATTTTTTGAATATGATTTATAAAATTATTTTACATCCAAACCTTAACTCAAGTTATAACTAAAATTGTAATAAATGTTTATAATAAACAATAATTTAAATTTCATTTTTGTTTTGTGTATTTTGTACATTTTTGTATAATTATTAACCTAAGTATGATATGTGATATTACCTGCATGATTTACCTCATATGATATTTACATTATATGATATTCTAAGTAATCAAAATTTTCTAATTACCTGAGGACAAAAATTATTCATGTTGTTATCAACTCTTCCAATTTATTAAACACATAAAATTGGACCAGTTATTTTCTATTTATGAAATTTTGATAAAAACTGGACATTTTTCCGCGTAAATCTCAAAAGATATGATTTAAAGATAACAAAACAATTGCATAAACAGAGTTCCTATTGTCAATGAGTATTTTTGAAGATTTTATTGTTAATTAATCTAATAAATATCTATCACTAGATTGTGCATAAAGTAAAAATGAAGCATTTAATTCTAAATAATATATATTAATTAATTAGTATTAAATTTAATGTCACTCTTGAATTTTTAACCAAGTCATTTATTTTAGGACTAATGCTTGCTAAACTCATTGGCTGACTTTTCAATGCACCTAGAACACTGAAGTTATATCTATATTTCATTTCATTATGTTTATAAGAAAAAGGGAATTTTTCATAAAAATTTAATATACAATAAAAATTTATTCTACAGAATATATATATTCAATCTACAATCGCAATGTAACCATAAATATTTGATGGCCAAGTTGTGTAAATTTTAAAAGTTTCTTAATCGCACAAATTTCTAAAAGTTATAATTTTTATCAATTACAGTTGAAATTGGTTCCTTTGAGTTTATGCAGATTTTATGAAAATTCAAGAAGGCTCAACAATATATTATTTTTTAAATATTTTTAATAAGTTTGTTTACTAGTGTTAAAAGCATGCCACGCCTTACTGTGACGTCTGTGCCACGGGTTGTCTGTCCACTATCTACTCCAAGCATATCCTGCTTTTGAATTATTCCTATTTGCCATTTTTTCATTATTGTGGGCTATAAAAAGCAAATGATGACATTTAATCCTAACATTTTATTAATTATTCCTACCTATAAAAAGTTCCAATTTCGTTGTAAAGATGTAATATTCTCCAATTATTAAAAATTTATTTTTTGGAATTACTTTTTTTTTAAAAAAATCATCTCGAAAAAACTCTATAAGATTTAAAACAGCCATTTTGCTTTATTTTATGTGAACATGTAAATTAAATTCACATTCTTCATACTATTCGTGTTATAAATTAATGTTATCAATTCGTATAGAAATTTAAGGAGTTTCATATGCAAAATTGTATATCTATTGTTCTTATACTTTCATATATGATGCATAACATTATTTATATATTTGATACATATAATAACTTCTTCTTTCCTGAGTATGTTATTAAGTATAACAATAGAAAAAACAATAAAAATATGTAATAAATAGCTTATAGATATAGAAAGTTTGAAATATTTATTATACTTTTATTTATGTTTTTACATAAAATAAAATAATAAAAATAATTAAAACATATACGCATTTACATTTGAAAATCTAATTTTATAAAATATTGACAATTTTTTTTCTAGGTATAAGTAACAAACAAATGGAATGTTAAGGCACTTGGGACATTTTTATTGCATTTGCTTAGAATAAATACAAAGAGAAACACCAGTATCTATTTGAAAATTTCATATATTTCGTTTTAATACTATTGAATGTACTAAAGTCAATTATAATCATATCTCATAATTTCTTTGTAAAAATAATTTTTATTAAAACACTTTTTAATTTATAGAGTTTGGGATTGCAATATGAAAGTATTGTATTATATTGATAAAGATGTTTTTCTCTATTTCAAAGATGTTAAATCTCCTTTATTTGTAGCTGAAATATCTTAAGAGAAAAATAAAAATGACAAAGATGTATTTTATTGATATTATTTAAATTTACTTATATTATTTTAAAATATAAAATATTATAAATTTATTTTTGTAATCTTCATTAATGTATAATTTTAAACAGGTAAAAACATTAAAATATTTTATTTTTAATGATTAATTTATTCTTAACTCAAACTATTTATATAAATTTATTTCCCAATTTGGAAACGAAATGAAAATAAATATGAACGGTATTCATTCAATACTCTGGTATTAGGTGTGAGATTTTAATAATGAATAAAATTTATGAATTACATAACCTCATATAATGGTATGAAAAAAAAAACTCTAACAGGAAAACATGTAATTCCAAATTTTAAATTACTTTCTTTAAATAAATATTCTGGTATCATAGTATTAGGCAAGAAAGATTATAGTTTAATCATTAACACATGAATATGAATGCATTTGATATTTTTTGTTCCGTAAAATCTTGTTTTGAACTGAATAGAACTTACATAATTCTAATAAAGTTTGTTTCAATCTAATTTTAATATAGATATAATATTGTTAATGGTACCTTATATAACATAACAAATGTTGATGTTAGTGTTATATATGTTTTTCATTAACTTGAAACATTTTAATAAGTGTTTCATACAAGAACGTATTAAATATTTTATAATGAATCAGATATATTGAATGATATGCTTTGATGAATATATGTTAGTATAGAGCAATTAAAGATTAATCAGTTAAATTTATATAATAATAAAATGAATTAAAATAGAACTGAAGAAGAATAGAAAATAGATTAGGACCAAGAGAAGAAACATTGATTGAAAGCATTTGTTACTTGTTTATAAATAATCGTATCTCCTTCTTTATATCGATATCATCATTTCTATCGATATGTGTCTTGTGCTTATAGTTTTAACAAACTAATGTAATTATAATTAAAAAGAGAGAAAGACGAGAATAACAGATTTACCAAATCAACATTTTCCTTTACGTTTAACATAACATCACACAACAGAAAATATTTCATTACTTATTGCATCAGCAATATCAGTATAAATCGTAATTTTAAACATATTATCTCTAAAAAATAAATAAATTTTTATAGATAGATACTTTTTAAATATTATATGAAGATATAAGCTTTTATAAACAGTTAGTCCA
Source organism: Latrodectus elegans (assembly GCA_030067965.1). NCBI lineage: Eukaryota > Metazoa > Arthropoda > Arachnida > Araneae > Theridiidae > Latrodectus > Latrodectus elegans. The sequence continues at coordinate 59,731,727 of CM057810.1, read as the reverse complement.
TATAATTTAATGATCAGTTAATTATGTTTAATATTTTAATAAAAAATTCATAAAGATATTTTAATAAAAAAATCACCTTCATACAAGATATTTACCAAAAATTTGAATTAAATAAATTAACTTAAATTCTATTAACTCACAGACAAGAAATATCTGGAATTAATGTCTATGGCAGCATACATTTATCAAGACATGCCATATTAAAATAAAACTTTCGGTTGTTCAAAGAAAAAAATGGTGTATTTCTTACTGACTAAAAATAAAAAGGAATACCCACTTTATCTCAAGAAAATGATGCTCTGACAACCCTTTCCGTGCTCCCCGAACCCTTCTCTAAGAAGAGTGAAGAGCGGGGGTGAAGGCACGTTCAGAAAATGTCAAATTCTCTACGGATTGTTTCGCAAACCAGTCACGTCGTGGACATTGTTTTCTCTACACGCGAACGGAGGATAAAACGGGGAAACACTTTAAAATGAAGGAACAGGATGTAATGAGAGAGGGATACATCCTTAAAGGAACCACGGTACTTCCATTTGGCTTGACAAATAAAAACTGTTTGAGAATTGATAAGTATATATACTTTTTCAAAAGTTTTCTTTCATTTCTTTATGTAGTGTTCGTAATATAATAGTCCTTACTGCATGTGTAGGCATTGAGTTTAAATAGATGTTCTTCTTAAAAACTCTTAAAACTTTTTTTTAAAATAATTTTAGAAGTAAAACTGTTTGAATTGGAATGAATTTAAATGCATAAAACTAAATTGTTTTTGACTGGAAATAGCTCGGAAAAATACCTGTTAAATTTTTTATGAAAATAATTATAATATGGAATTATTCAAATGCCTAGCTGCCCTTAGGATTTAACGTTATTCAGCACTACAAAGGGCAAATATGATGTTATATTATACAGTGGATCTTGCAGTGGTTGTGTACCATATAGCCCCGAAATTAAAGATTATAAAATACACATGGTGAAGGAAAGGTACATCCGGGCTGTAACCAGGATTTGAACCTGGGACCTGCTGCTTCGACAATAGGGGCACTAACCACTCCACTATAAATTGGCTTATTATTAAAATATAACGTAGTTCAAGAACTGTTCTGCAGGCTCTGCGATTTTCGGGAGGAGATGGACGTACACCACATTCATCACTGTCCAGCATTACCCGAACCTTCCTTGTGCGATTGCTATTGGCGTGCTCAAGACATCCTCTACGCTTTATAGACTTTTCTGTGCTTACTTGTCTACTTATTCTTTCTGTATTTGTGGTGCAGTGGTCTTTGTAAACGCGGCCATTGGAAATAAAAAAATATTTAAATATTCTTGCATAAAACGTATATTTTCCAAGCAGTTCAAAATGAAAATTTACGAAGTCCAATATAACTATCGTCACAACTTTTAAGCACTTTTGTAAACATTACAATATATATTCTCTTTGTAAACAGTAAATAAATGTGCAGTTTATTGATTTTATATAAAAAATTATACTAACAGAAAGCAAATATAATATGTGTACTCAATAACTAATACGATCTGAAAGAAATGGCCAATGAATAACTATTTAGGGTCTCCAAAACTTCGTGTATAATTTTGGATGCAAGGTGGGAAATATTGTTAGGAACCAATATTACGTATGAAAATAAGGACGCAAAAATGTCACTTTCATGTCACAAAAATAAACAAAGACATAGTAAGCCCACAACCCAGAATGCAGAGTAAAATGCCTTATTTCGCTTACAGACAATCAGGAGGTTTCTGAAATTTCTTTTATTGACATGGATGCACGAACATCCCATATTTAAGTGGTAAAGTAAACACCAGCCGAGGTCCGTATACCTAATCCTGAAAGAGTTTTACCAGATTTGATGGACCCGCTGCAGAGAAAAGAAAATGGAACACAGCACATACAAGACTATACAATAATGCTTGCAATCATATGGAGGCACTGAAAATTATTACATTTACACAGTAAAGAGGGTAGTAAAGTATACTATTTTACACAAATTGGATTGAAATTGAGAATTAATATGGGGACATGTAAGAAGCATTCAAAATAGGTGCATGACAAAATACATGACAGTATTGTGGTAAGACAGGCATATAAAATACAAATCAAATTGCATGCATAAAGAAAATAAATGGAAAAACAAAAGGAAATTAAGAATGATAAAACAGAACTGAATACATATACCTGCACTTACTGCAAATTGATGTGGTAGTAATAATTAATGAATAATTAATGCATTTAGTATGTGGATATGGTTGTTGGGTGTATCGGCTAAAGGTATGTTAGGTCATATGAAATTCTAAGCTATATATACAAAAAGTTTAGATAGGTTATACATAATGCATTAAAATAAGTTAATACAACATGATGATAACAATTGTGATTAAGTAATAAGGTAAGAGCGCTGAAATGATGGTGATAAAAAATAGCAAACAATTAATAATGAACTATATACAAGGAAATGAAAAACAGGCGATATGTTACAGGTAGAGAGAAAAATGTCTAAATGTAGAATATGAGAGAGATGGAGTATGCGGATTTTACGGCTCATCATCTTCCTGGTGAAGTCTATCACCGTCACGGGCATCATTATCCTCCTATTCCTGTGGAATTATTAAGTCCCTATATTCAAGGAGAAAGTTTATAAGCTTAATAATTTTTAGTTTTGCTGCCTTGTTGATGGTAATGTTTTTCAGCCAGACACTTTTCAGATATTCACTGGGGGTAATACAGTGCTAGGAACTCGTGATGGGACATGTTGTAGCGTAATGTATTGGAGTTCCTTCTTCTCCATATGCAGCTATCAGTGGTTTGTACTCCTATTCTATGCAGGTAACTTGGAAATGGGCCATGTCCCGTTACAAAAATCATTATTTGTCTTGGCTAGCACTGTTGGATCAAATTCACTTTTGGCAAGATGGAGTATAGTGGGCGTCCGGTGGTATTCTGATCCCACAGAGTTTACCAATCCTGAATTAATGCAATTTTCCTGATCCTTTTGAAGTAAGACAATGGAAGAGAGAGTTGGATTACCGGTTCATCTGAAGAAGCAGCAGTTTTTGCTAGGCGGTCTGCTATTTTGTTCCCTTCAAATCCTACATGAGCCTTTATCCAGCAGAGAGAGATGTTTTGTTGGTTGTTAAGTTCCTCTTGAATTTGCCTGGCTAAAGGACTGATGGCTTTCGGATTGCAAAGTGCATAAAGACTTACTTTACTATCTGACCAGACGAGGCAATTCTGTTCTTGCTTTCTGGCCCACTCAATATCCTGCTTAATTGCGAAAAGCTCTGCTTGGAAGACTGAGCAATTGGCATTCAGTTTGTAACTTTCCTTGTGGATTATGATATCCTTCAGTGTTATGACAAACGCGGATCCTACACCTCCATCCATCTTGGAGCCGTCAGTGAAAATATGGCCAACCTGCTTCTTCAGGGTAGGGTTGTACTCCGTGTTAGGATTGACAATCGGATCAACTCTGAATATTCCTGGATGGATTGAAAGCGTAGCTACTCTTACCTCCATAATGTTACTGCTTGTGGTCCTAATTTCTTGTTTTATTTGTGCCTCTGTATTGATGGTAAGATGAAGGGGAGTATGCCAGTAATGACTTGTAAAGCTGCCGTCGATGTTGTTTTGTAGGCCCTAGTTATGTTAAGCAAAAACTTTATCTGTATTTTGTCTAGTAGTAGCTGATTTTTGAGACGAAGATTGGCTCCCCAGAGTGTTGCACCATGGGCTAGAATTCTTTCTGCCACTGTTCTGTACTGGTATAAGGCGACAAAATATTTGTAGATACTTGGAATTTTACTGTTAACAGTAGCAGCGATGGGAATTTGTGTCCGATGAAGATTCATGAACAATTTTTTAAGAGCACCCCAAAGAAAATAATCTGGAAGAAATAAATCAAGTAATCTGGTAATTCAGGTAATTGAATTACCACGTCAAATTCAGTTGTTTCCAAATATTTGAGTTTAAATGATCACATAAGAATTTTACTTATCATGTAGTACGCCATCATTTTAAAGGAATTTCTACGCTTATCATATAAAGGAAAATCATTAAAAATTTTTGGAATACTTTTTGAAAAAAGACGAAACACTTGTAAATGTCTAATTAAAGTGATGAGTTATATAGCCTGAATAAAATTTAATCCATTATACCTACTCACACTTTAAGAGTGAAGCGTTATAATACATCTCATGATTGAATTTCATATTAGTTGTCTAAGACACAAATGTGCAAGTTGTAAATATTGAACATCCCTTAATTTGAAGAGATTGCTTCATCACTGACACAACAAAACTGGAAAATTATGTGATAGCCCCACTTTGACTCAGAAATCACTGAAATATAACGCGTCAAAGGTTATTATTCGGTTGCAATAGTTGACTCTTAATCTCTGTACATAAAAAAGATATTACGTGATCTAGAGTTAATGGAGACGTATCAGAGGCACAGGCCTCTGCTTTTAGAATGTCTCAACCGCCCCTTTACATATATACACAAGGGTCTGATTTCGGACTATATCATGCACTAGAAATCTTCGAATACAGATATTCGTTCTATTCAAGGCAGCTCAATATTCTCCATCATCACTATGAAGAAACCACGTTTCGTAAAATTCTGATGTAGCAATGATTTGGTAGAGGCCAGTTTGAGTATTTTCCTGGTTGTCTTTAAATAGCAGAACGTCTATTTCTGTTAACTAGACCTGACTTAAGTTAGATCACCGTTAACTCTGCGTATGTGAAATAATTCAATTTTATCGCATAAATTCCGTTTCTACAACAAAGAAACCATACTTATGCAAACCTTGAAACCTTGTGTACACGCACATAGCGCCACCTATTCATTTCCACTTATTCTTTCCCATGTAATTATAGTTTCTATAACGATATTTTTAACTCGCCTTCATGTTTTATCACGAAATTCTCGTATATTGGAAACTAATTAAAATGATTATAAATTTATTATATTAATATACATATATCACTGCATAAATATTCACGAATTATAATGACTGCAAAGTTGTAAGAACTTTGAACATGTGCAAATATTTACAATGTTAAACCTTTCTTGAATATGTGAGGATAAGTCAAGTGAAAAAGCTTTATTCTTTTCATTTAGAAGATGATATTAACTTAAAAATCGCAAATTTGTTGGCATTTTAGAATTTCCCATAAAACATTTTACAAATTATAATAGATATATCAACACAATTGAATCAGATTTTTCTACTTTAGTATCTCCAGAATATTTAATTTACAAAAATTACAATAGCTATAATCCCTTCAAAATAGTCATTGATTAATTTTATCTCTAAATAAATAAAACATATTTCATACTGAAAAATATAAATAATATTAAAAGTGGGAAACCACAAGATTATTAAATATTGTGTTGTGATACATTTTTATACATCGTAACTGCAACAAACATTGAAGTCCCAGCTAATCAAATTCTTCATCTATTTCCATACCAATCCAAACACAGAGAGACATGAAGAAAACTATTGTTTGAATAGTATTGCACACAGTTTTAGGCGATTCTATTGTGCAGAACAGTACAATATAAATACAATTTTGTGCCTCTGGGTGACTTTTTCCTCAACTACATCAGTCACTTACACCAGGAGACAAGTTTGGACACAGAATTTAAATTATCTATTAAAATCGATGAACTTTTCTTGTTCACGCTAACAGAAAGTATTATGAAAGATATTTTTATGTAAAAATAATACTGCGTATTTCCAAAAATATATTCTTTGGAAATCTGATTTATAATTTTTGGTATAACATACCAAAATTTATTGAATTAAATTTAATATTTCAATAACATTTTCTAAAAATTTATTTTTATATTTTGAATTCTTTACAGCAAATTATTCTCTTATGTACATCTAAAACAATATAAACTTAATCCTTTTTTAGAAATTTTGGTTGAATCATTTTCTTATATTATATTAATATTAATATAAAAATATCTCAGAGTTCTGAAGGTATTTTAATCTTTCATACGTGAGTAAGATTGATGTAAATGGATTATAGAAAACGTGAATTGAATTTTAAATATTCTTGTAAATTTTCAAAAGTATAAATGTTTTTAATAAAAAAAATTAAAATCTATTGAGACAATGTAAATTCTTTAAACATATAAAATGTGTGCTTCAAATAAATTAACATGCAAATCCTTTGCAGGATATGTAATGCGTTTAAGAAATATGAATCTTTATGCAAGAAATATAAATGTATTATGGTTATTATTTTCTTTTAAATATTTTTTATAAATCCCACCTAATTCATTTGAATGAAATATTGTAGTTATATCTATATTTACTATTAAGTAACACTTTTCTTCAAAAGAAGTACTTCTTCAAACTTTACTTCAAAAGTATTTCTTTATCCTTCTTTTAAGAATAATAATAGCATGGATTTGTGACATACTTTTAGAACTCAGTTTGCAAAACTATATGAATTATTCATAAAATAACAATAATATTTCTTTATTTTTCAAGAAACTAAAATTTTATGCATTTAAACAATGGAACAGAATTGGCAAT